>LUCH01001003.1:39527-120680 GCA_013368495.1 Paragonimus heterotremus
CTAATTCAAGGAATGCAATTATTATTAAACTTTTGGATACTCAAAAAGCTCTTGAACGTGTGCCTCACAAGTGTCTTCCAATAAAAATGACATCTTTTGGTATACGTGATCTATTGCTTAGCTGGTTAGCTTCATATCTTAAGGACCGCGCACAAACAATGAAAATAGGAGATAACAACTCCATGGCAATCATCAGCGGAGTGATTTAAAGAAACGTCCTGGGGCTGGTACTCTTTCATGTGTATGTAAACTATATATGTGAAGTTATCAAGCATGACAAACTATTCTTATTCGCTGATGACATCAAACTTGTCTATACTTTTCCTCCTGGCGATCTCAATTCTTTTTTGGAAAATATACGGGAGAACATCATGCCATTAGAGTCTTGGTGTCAGAATTGGCTGATGGACTTCTCAGCGAATAAATCCACCATCGTTGCACACGGTTGTCATATACCAGAGGACTTTATAAGGCTGGATGGTCATGATATTTCAACTACCAACTCGGTCTGCAACCTGGGTATACGTTACCCGAACTCATTCAATTTCGCAGAACATAGACTGTTGCTAGTAACTAAGACTAGACGAACGACTGGATACATTAAACACTCATTCCTGCTTCATGCAGCTTGAGTACACCCTTATAGACTATGCGTGCAACCCCAACTTGAGGAATCTAAGTTCATATATAGTCACTTGCGCAAGTCTGATAGGCTAACTCTGGAAAGTCTCCAGTGTGCATTCACCAAAGGTTTAGTGGGTTATCCGCCTTTTATGAAGTACAGAGAACGCTACCAGACTCTTGCACTGGATCCTCTTTGGCTACGGAGACTCACGCTGAACCTTACACTCATGCATAGTTCGGTTAATTGCAATAAATTCACTATCAACTTTGCGATTGGCTTATGACATACCTCAGATTACTGCCCCACGAGCAGAGAAGTTGCGGTGGCAGCTTTTAACTCCTTAGAAAAACTGCGTTCAAATCTCTTCCTAGTGAAATATTCCTACATTTAGAACAAGCTTCCACATGCAATTAGAGCCAGTAAGAATATACGTAAATTCAAATGAAGCGTAGAAACCTTCCTGACATTAACGAATGTAATGTAAATTATCGAACTCTGCCCGACCAAAGAGGTTATCTTCGAAAACGGACCCGATAAAATCTGAGTGGAAACCCATATCACATTATACAACGCTACATGCACTTCGAACTTATCAAAGCTATCAACTCCACCCTTGAAGGTACCTCTCAATTTAGAATCTTATTATGACCCCAATAGGATAGATCTTGTGTGCAGCTATGTCCAGAACTTGCAGATGAACAACAAAACTGAAGTCAACACATGGTGACATTATACATATCCCCGTTATAAATAACCAAACCATCCTGGTTTACTCTTACATCACACAATGATAATCAGTTGTGTGTAGTTATTACTCACTACGCAGCAGCCAATCACGCCAAAACTGTTTGTAAAACATATACATAACCTGTTGGCCCCATATGATTACATACAAATATGTGTCTCGTCATAACCAGGTAGATCACCTGGCAGTCTTTCCGTGTTACTGAACATTCCTTCCATTCTGTATATCGGCCGTGCATACCAAGTAGACATCGCAATTCAGCTGTAGTCATATACTAAAGAAAGCTTTGAATTGATCTCTTTTTGTGTTATACGATAACAAATGTTTGCTGGAGGTTCAGTTCAGTTCAGTTTCCAGGACTAAGCGGCTTCAGCCAGGAATGGTCCAGTTTCTTGCACCAGTGAGCTTCTGAGGGCGCCCAGTGCTGCGACAATAATGAGAAGAAATTCTTCAATTCTGGGAGTTAGGTATATATTCTATTAACCGACACAAAATTATAAATGTTATCCAAAAGGTTTGGCTGAAAAATCATATGTTCCATTATTCGCGACACTTCACACGATCATTTTTCGTTCTTCCGTTTATCAGGTAATTTCGCTTTCCATCCCTGACTCCACGTTTAAACCTAACTCAAGACAACAATCCATGCGCCCAGACAATCAAACTCTCCTACTGGTTGGACACTTCGCGTGGTCCGCGAAGTTCCGTCGGTTTAAGGGAAATAACGAAGCCCAGTCCAGAATACCGTCCATTTGTCCGCAAAAGTCGGGCCATGATATCTCCCTTGATTTTGGCGAAAGTTTCCACACAATTTTTCGGAACTGTCTGCATCAGATAATGGCAAATGCTTCGATTTTTCATTTTCTCCATTATCAAAAATCGTTATTGTGGCATGAACTTGATCATAAGGCCACTGTTAAAGGTGTGAAGTGCGAATATGTGTAACGAATCAAAGTCTTTCATCGATTCCGTTGACTGTCACATGGGTTGAAATATTCCTCTGCACCGCGGCAGACACCTGGCATTCTAGACATCATAATGTGACTTGCTGAGAGGTATACCTCCCTGTGTTCGGCAGGCAGCTTGGTTTTATATGTTCCCGTATGTCGTTCCGTATGAGCGCCACTCAACCTCAGTCTACTAGGAAACAACGCAGAAGAGTGAATAGAATTTACTTCCGAAGATTCCGGATGATAAAGTGGGGCATGATATACTTTTCCCACGCCGTTCCATATACACCGCAAATGGTAACAAAGACAAAGCCAGGGGTGGGCAAACAAATCCACCTCCTTACTATGGACATTCCCCTCCAATATCTGAAGTGACTGTACATGCCAATCACAAATCTGAAACGCCTGAATAGCTCTCCAAACCGGCAATAATACCTATATGGTGCTTACCAGAAAACGATGTTCTAGATTTGCAACATAAGGGTAAGTCGACGGTATTTTATGAACGCTACCAGTCTGGTTCTAAGAAGCACATTTTAAGAGACAAAGCTTCGCAGATGAAAATGAAAAATTGGTCCTCTACTACTTTTGAGCCGGTCCTCAACTATAGTAGTTTTCACACTTTCCATGCATTACCCAATAGCTCCTCAATATCCTATCCTTCTATCTAAAGCATGAGTGCTACCAGCAACCAAGTTCTTAACGTGTGTACTCCGACAGGTACATCACCACTCGTTTATCTAACTGGCACAAATGTCCGCCAACCGAGTCCTTTCTTAGCGCATCGCTCGACATTGTGCCCACCATCGCCTGGTCCCCCTCCCCATGTCCCGCTCAGTTATCCTACCATGACACTCTTCCAGCACTTTCTGTCGTGGAGTCAAATCTTTGCGACATCCACTCAAACATGAGCGGAAAATTGTTACATCCCATAGACAGCACCTCTCTATATGATATATTGCCGCCCACTGCCCCATCTGTCATGCACTCTTTTAACAGCCTAAATGCTGCGCCTGACTGAAAGGATTCCGCCAACTTACTGCTCATAGACGTAAGATCATTGATAGGCAAGATGCAAATCTTTAGATCTTTTATCTTTTCGTCTACTTCCCATATCATTCTTGTCACTGAGAGGTGGTGCTCCCCCGATCATCCAGACACGCAGATAAGCCTCATAAGATACAATATATTTCGTATAGATCGTCTCATAGGACGAGGCGTTGAATGCATCATTTATCTAAAAGAGCAATTTTTCGCAGTTACACTTGACGAGCCTAGTCTTAATAAAATCGTGGACTCGTTGTGGTTAATGGTCTCTACAGGTTCTTGCGACTTACTTACTAAGTGTATTTACCGGCCGCCTAATACTACTAGCAATGACTTGAATGACCTTGTAGAGGTGATAGTTCATGTGTCGGACATACCCTGCGAACACGAAATAATAGGTGGTGATTTTAACATACCAAATATCTCCTGGACCTCATTCACAGCTCCTGCAAAGCAAGCTAAGTTTCTCCCATACATTCAACTTAATGGATGTCTTGGAGCCCACTAGACATAAACATATTTTGGATCTCATATTCACTACAGTTATCTCGTCAGTAGGGATATTCGCCTTGAAATAATTTCCAGGAAGTGACCATAATATCGTCAAGTGTCAGTTTGACTTAAATACGGATATAAAACTGACAATTGTATTCTACCGTCCGATCAAGTACATCGATTGGGGTACCTTCTCCCCCTTACTAAGATCCCTAGATTGGAATAAGTTCTTTACATCAGACCCAAACGTAGCAACCGAGGAATATATCAAACACCTAAATATTCTTATTGATACTCTGGCCCCTATTAAGTCGAAACGCGTTGATTCTTATGTGCAAGGTAGAATCCTAACTGCAAAAGAGACGGACAAACTTAAATCACTTAAGTCGGTGCACAGAAGAACACTGGACCTCTCCCTAGTAATGCAAATGAGCAGTATGTTCGAAAACACCGAACACAGAACGCAAATGCGTTATACAAACAAAGAAAACCTGGCGCCTGGTAGTGAGCAAAAGGGCATGAGACTAATGTGACCGATGAGACGGAGAAATTCCATGAGAGACCCTTCTACAAAAGTTATAACTCTCAAAGATAGGACGATTGTCGATGGCTCCGTTGAAGCATGTGAACTCTCCAACTCACATTTTGCTGCTACGTCTATCGTGGAGAGCACGGAATTACCCGTTACTCCTTTGAAAGTGACGAAAGTTCTGTGCAATATTTTGATTGAAGTTAGATGTATCCGATCACAATCAGATGCTGTTGAACCGACAATCCACCCGGACATGATGGTATCCCACCAGTCGTTATCAATCAGGGAGGTGAGAATTTACCCATCCTCTCACTAAAGTTGTTCACCCTATCCTACCTATCTGGCACTTTCCCTCCCCAGTGCAAACATTCAGTCATAAGGCCTCGCTACAAAAGTGGTCCAGGGCAGGAGGTCACTAACTATCGTCCAGTAAACCACACACCAATCTGCTCAAAAATGTTTAAAAGGATAGTGAAAGCGCCCACTGTCGAATTATTAAGGTCACAAAACCTTATGAACCATTCACAACACAGTTTCCTTAGTAAGTGCCCTTGCATGACGTCAGCTGGAATTCTCAAACCATATATCGGTATCTGCCGATGCAGAAAATGCGGTGATTATCATACTCCTTGACATGCAAAAAGCTTTCGACCGTGTGCCCCACAAGGACCTCTTGACCAAAATAGCATCTCTTGGCATACAAGGCCCCTTGTACAGCTGGATTTCGTCATACCTTGAAGGCCGAACCCAAACTGTCAAAATCGGGGAGCGCTGCTCAACACCAAAACCAGTGGCTAATGGCGCGATTTGAGGAAGCGTTTCGAGACCGCTGCTCTTCACTATATAGATAAATGACGTATGCGATGTTACCAAACCTGGCAAGCCCTTTCTGTTTGCTGACGATATAAAAACCTTTTACACGTTCCGGCAGCCCAGCAACCTCGCCTCGTGTCCACGGAATATACGACACTACCTAGCAGCATTGGAGTCGTGGTGCAAAACATGGCTCATGACGTTCTCAGCAAACAAGTCGAACGTTATCACTTATGGTTGTCAAATACCAGATGGATCTGTCTCACTAGATGGCCACCACATTGACACCGTCACATCCGTTCGAGATATAAGAATATGGTATTCAAACTCCTTTAATTTCTCTGAACAAGTCCACTTTCAGGTAGCAAAAACCAAAAGAACAATAGGCTGTATCGAAAAGACACTCGGTGTACTAGCTGCAAGGCTGGCGGTTTATAAAATGTGTCCTCGACCTCAGCTTGAGTATTGCACCCTAACTTGCTGCCATATATGCAGGCCTGATAGGCTTGTTTTAGAAACTATCCAACGATCATTCACCAAAAGCTTAATAGGATATTCATGGTCGCTCACCTATAGTGAACGTTGTCAAACATTTGGCATTGGTCCACTTAGGTTACGGAGACCAAAGTTGAATCTCACACTTCTGTATGAACTGATACGCTCGGACGTTATCACCACAGCGTTCGCTGTTCACTCCCAACACAGCTCCTCATATGGTTTCAGAAATAAGGGCCCCGCTTTGTCCACCCCGTTAGCTCGGAAAAAGATACGAACCAACTTCTTTATTGTAAAATATTCCTACATTTGGAATGGAGTTCCCATTGAAATCGGGGCCAGTAACAGCATTCAGCGTTTTCAAAAGAGCCCGGACAGCTTCTTTACATCGTCAAACATAATGTCCACCCCCAACTTTTGTGTATATACTGATGACCTTTTTGAACGTAATCCAGAGAATATTGAGCCATCAGCAGGATAAACGTATGTACCCGTCTTTACTGTCAGAGCGCCATTTGAAACGGCTTGCCTGAAATCGTTTACCGCGTATCTACCCTATCTGGCGTTTGATTCATTACGCACGCACGGAACCGCATCAGTTTATACACAGTTGTACTTAAAGCAAAAGAAAACGAAAAAGGGCCATATATCACTTATATACTTTTCCACATATATATGCCTATTCGTAATAACCTGTTCACCTTGGTAATCAGACTATAACTAATGAGGGCAGGTATTGACTGTTTACTTGGCCAATATACATGAACTCTCCGCAGAAAACTGTTGAAAAAATCTCCGTCGTTCACCTTGTGAAGTCTAATTATAACCCTAGTTCACATCGTGCATTGTCTCCCCTGCCTCAAACCCTCCCCACTAACCATTAATACCTGGTGCGCACTGTGAAATATATATCCTACTTCAAACATTAACCCTATAAAACAAACTGGCGTCAAAAATACACATTGAACTCATTGAAACCTCAACTCACATCCTGTGTTTTCCTTCCTGCTCGTAATCCTCCTCGTTAACCACCCAGTAATCATTGTGTGCTACGAAATGCAGTTTCTTGCCTAATCACTGATCCTATAAAACAAACTGATGTCAAAACTTAGTGCAGAGTTTTGATTATCACGTAACAATCATTCTAGCAGTAGCTGCTGGTCACTCAGTTATCGCAGAATATTATAAAAATTACTCGCCAATATTATACACTTTATTGAAAAACACAGTGGAAGTATTAATTTCGCGCAAAGTTTCTGATAAAAAATATAACATTTACGTTAATCTCCATATTACGTGTGATTACTTCACATTTTCTCATTTAAGACGTAAAGTTGCGTTTTTTCCTATTGCCACGAGCATCCGTTACGCAAGGGAATATTTCGCGACGGGTAGGCGCCCAAAACCCCACATTGGCCGAGCGCTTAGCAAGACTTTTAACTTTTTGACGTTTTCCGGCAGTCGACGAGGTCCCGCGCTGAAGTCTGCTCAATTCCTTGTCAGATTTCGGAACTACCCGTCCGCCCTCGCCAAACTTGAATTACTTCAGCATTTTCCTGACCGAATTTGATTCAAACAAGGGCGAAATCCATCGAAGATGCATTTGCACATATCTCCCGGAGTGACCTTGAAATATTTGAAACGTCGTCTTTACCTGACCTTGTAGAAGACAAATTAATGTAACATGTCGTTTTTTGAAACAAATCTATGGGACAGGCGAACTATCTTCTTTCCGAGGTGTACATCAAACGTTGTAAACTATGAATACTCCTCCTCCGTTCACGTCTCCTTTTGTCGACAGATTTCACGCCTGTTTTGTTGTATATCCATTTGTTGCCTTGTACAGCATGTATCGCGATGCTAGTTACGAGGTTCGTACACCCAAGATTTCCCCAGGCTTATATTAACGCGGATCGGAAGTCACAGTGAAAAGACGATGAATCTGCAAGCAAACTTTATTTATTTATCCGCTCACCCTGCGCAGGCGGGCTTCAACGCGACGATTAACAGCACTAGGGAACTGGACGTGAGAGAACCTTAAGCACAACCGCACGGCAGCCGCCAGAGAGAACGAATGTCGACGGAAATTCCAGTCGACCTTCAGAATTCAAACAACCTTCATGCTGTTTGTGCGGCGTTCCCAACGGTAACAGCTAAAATCTTGTTATCCTAGAGAATGTGGCCTACAATAACAGAGATGTCGCGGATTCATTATACGGCTACGAGTAAAACTGCGATACATACGCCACCACACTAAGTTTGATGCTACTGGTTTGTAGTAAATTTACATTCACGAGGTAATGTGAACCGGCGCTGTTGTACTGACAGGGCAACTCTCACGTCTCAGGGAGTTTAGGATTTGGGGGAGATATATAATTATCTGTCACGATCGCGCACATCTGTGCGTGTTTCTCATAAATGCGTTGAGAAATTTATTATTATTATTATTACCCATGTGATAGCGTCCTTCCCAACAATTCCTGAGATCAGTATCTACCTGAAATCTTACAAACAAAGAGAAATGGTGTGAAAATCATGTAGACAAGGAAGTTGGAAATGTTTTCATACATGTTTCACTATCGAATGCGTTAGTGTTCTTGTTGAAATACAGTGCCAACACTATGTTGTCGTGTATTTCCATTTCGACCATATCTGTAAAACGCCGCAAAATGAAGCACTCTCAGGCCGTAGGATGACGAACTTCATCTTTAAAATAACAATGATCGCATTTATAAGACTTGGAAATGTGAGCAAACGCCAATGACGGGTTATTTTTGCGGAAATGGTGGTAACCTTTTTCATCACCAAATGAGTACTTTTGTTGCTTAATTGATGTGTTTCAATCTTTCCATTGAAGCTGTTTATTTACAGTTGGTGTACTGTACGTATTGTGCCTGGAATTCTGATTTTAAAATTTCCCAAAATATCTAAAAATCGAGGATTCGCGCCGAAATGACCGTTCTGCCTTTTCACCGACCTTCAAGGCGAATCCCTCGAAACGAATAGTTGCCCTGGTACTTTTTCTATCTGGTTGTTTTCTCGCGTATACCCTTTTTTGACTTCGTCTCATCGAGTCCAGTAACTTTGGACTGTGATTTGTATTATCAACGTTATTACAGTAATAACACCTGCTCCCTTTATTCTATTCATCGGTAACGTTACTGTTTCTCCCCACTCACTTGAAAGCCGATGCGAATCATATACTCATCACCCCAGCACATGTTAACACTGGGAGCCCCATATGCGACACAAATGTTAACTTTCGCATACAGCACGCACCCAGATAATACACATTCTTATTTCAGCTATTCACTTCCCTTGGGACAGAGGGCCTTTCAGCCCATAGTTGGAAAATAGTGTTATAAGAGCGTCGGATGCTTCTGACAAAACATAACCCCATTTGGATCAGATTAAGGCGCTGCATGTTACCAAACACAATGCTTTCTGATCAGCACGAAACCAGTGAACCGGTGACAGTGCTTTGTCTCACAGGTCATCAAAGAACATTGGCAAGCTACTTCTCCTTACCACCCTTAGACGGCAATTATTTTCTTGCAGCAATATCACCCACGTTTACGTTGTTAAGTCTGTGGTTATCAGTTGGTCCTCTTACGATCACGTCGAGGCGCTGTTGTATTCCAACTTATACTTAATTCACAACTTTATCCGGAGCAACCACCATCAAGGTTGCCACCTCATACAAGCATCTGGAGACTCAGTAGAGTGTGACCGGCGTGTTTTGCTTTTAACCGGGCAGTAGAAACGCTGACGTCTGATATACCCAGAACACAGCCTGACCTAAGACACTTTAAAAGTCGCACACAACGCCGCAAGGCACGCATCCCTTGTATACGCAAGATGAAAGAAGGGCCTCCGGGTCAGCCACTTTGCAAGACAACCACAAACTTGAACCCGGTTCAATGTCAGCCAGTTCCCGCGAAAATGAGGGCTGAACCACTGTGTTAACGAAAAAGCATGCTATTTCGGCAGGGTTTTCACAGAAAGCGCCGCAATGGAATGTCACACGAAAAGACCGTGTTTCAGAAACACCTTCAGTACTATCCACGAGCTGAGAAGAGGGAACCCGTGAAACTGTCGATGAAAGTGGAGGCGTCGAGAGGTATCAAATATGACGCTCGAGTTTGCCCTGCAGAAGGTCGACCATATTCATGCCATTCTGCTGAATGTACTTGCGCAGAAATTGCCACCGGGGCGTGAAAAGGGGCGTCGAGCTAAAACAATTCGGAAACGTTGCTAAAGAGAATTCCAAGCAAAAAGCCCGACAAAACCAGCTGTTAGTTATTGACGCCTCCTCCAATTCCTGAAGGAACTACGCCTATATCTTTCAGCCGCCTCCTGTTTCCACTTCGAGGATGCCATGTGATGAGATAGACTGAAGCTGAATCAATTTCAACTGTCTTAGCCTGATGAATAGGCTTCCGGAACTACGACAAACGACATATGACGAGTATTCTCAGTTATGGCCCTCACGGAAATGTAGCCGACCCCAGAGGTGAGTGATAATGAAATTAGTATCCCTGGCTATTCTGTTTACTGTGCAGATTGAAACAGGAAGCGCATGAGAGGGTTACTAAATAGGTAAGTGTAATACTCGTAATTAGGAACTTTGAATAGCCCCAGAAATCGTATTCGGATTGAAACCTCCCACGCAAGTAGTAAGGAGAAGGCCTCGTACCGGTTGCGGTAGGCAGTTCATATTAGTGAGACAAGAAGCTGAATTTATGAAAATACAACGGTATTAGGGAAATCATAGCATGTCGTCGGGTGATCGTATTTACACGTACAGAGACAAACTTTGCGTTAATTAGTGTAATACAGAACAATGAACTTAGCGAATAACTGAGGGTGTAGCGTTGAGGCTATTCATCCAATCCTGATGTAGTACCTATAAAGCGACATTTGGATCGGCTCCTGTTAGGTCTTCTATTGTGCCGGGGTTGGGACAAATGGTGAATGGAGTAGATTCTTCTCACAGTTGGTCGCGGCGGCGGTGTTTCATTCCATATATCCGACGTTGTTTGGTTACAAAACCAACCTCCGCAGCACCGAATAGCTTTTATTGGGAGTTATCCATCGCTCCACTTTGAGCTAGCCGTTGAACAATAAGGCTGTCCTAGTTTAAAGTGTTTATTCCCATTCAGTACTCCTTTTATCCGTTTACCACATGTGACTGTCTCTCCAGAAGCATGTTGAACGAGACACCTTCAACGAACCAAGAAGGATAACCTACATCCAGCTCTAAACTCAATTGTGCCACAGAAGGCTTGTGCACGAAACGTAAAATCTGCGACGAGGCGCCGTCCGGAACAAAACCCTAGATGTTGTATCCGTTAATCACGAACGAAGGTCAACACATTAATGAAATCACTAGTAAGATTTCCTTAGGTCACAGTGATCACGTGATCCTGCCCTTTGACTTCCTGTGCTACTGGGTACAGCAATCTCTGAGAATGAAGTCGGCCAACACTTCCAACCGGGCCAGCTTTTGTAGCCCAAGGCCATTTCATGACTCTCCAGGTGGGCACCATTTCAGTTGTCTCTGACTACCAACGTATAAAAAACACGCTTCATGGAGCTCACTTGTGTGTTCCATGCAATTTAGTAATGAGTTCTTTCCGCTCACAGCTCCCCACAGGAAGTCACCGACTTCTTGGCGGTCAAGCACAATTATTCCTAGGGCGGAGACAGTCGGATAAACCAGAACACGCTGAAGCGTTTCACAAAATGTGCAACGAGCAGAAATTAGACATCTGTCGCAATTGTTTTCAAGATCAACCGAAGGTCTTGAAATATCGCGATCAAACAAAACTCCCTATAACGCATGCGACACAGTCGTAAAGATTCACATTCAACTCTGTACTTGCACCAGGCTAATAGTAAAATCGATACCGAAACCAACGTCGTCGCTGAGTTATTCAAGGATCCGTTAGCCACTGGGACTCGTGTTTTTTGTGTATCTATCTCTACGAGCACTTGATCAGCCACTTATCTGCAGAATTCTCAATATCCTATGCTCAAAGCTGTTTTCTAGGTGTAAACATTTGGGTTCAACGTGCTAGGACCAGACTGATACAAGAGTACTGAAGAGAGCGCTATCTGTACTTGTCGAATTACTTGATGACCTCCTGGGTCGACGCTCTCTGTTAGCATCATTGTCGAGGGATGGAGGGGAGCCATCGCCAATTCACAGATGATAACCATATACCCCAAACACTTCAAATACAGGTTTTTCATCACTCGCCGCATGTGTTCTTTCTCCAAATTGTTCGTGGTAAAAGTAGTTCGGAAGGAGCAGCTACTAGTATGGACATATACTGCATACGCAGATGCTGATCACAGCTTAAGTCAACCGGGTGAAGCAGCTACTGGTGTGGATGCATACCGCATACCCTGATGTTATTCACAGCTCAGGTGAATCAGGCTGGAATAGTCACCAGTGTAAACGCATACTATATTCTGAGACACTGTTGATAGTCTAAGTCAATCGGATGGAGCAGCTACTAGTTTTGACTCATACTGCATTCTGAGACGTTATTCACAGCTCAACTGAATCCAGTTGGAATAGTCACTAGTGTGAAGGCATAATCAGCAGTTCTTCATAGTTTGATTGAATCAGGTTGAAACACCTACCAGTGTGGACGTATACTGGATTCTGCGATGTTGTTGATAGTCTAAGTCAGTCGGGTGGAGTAGTTCTAGTGTGAACCTACATTGCATACCCAGACGTTATTCGCAGCCTAATTGGACCAGGCTGGAATGACCCCTAGTGCGGACATAAACTTCATACTCAGGCGTTCTTCATAGCTTAAGTACATCAAGGTGAAATAGCCACTAGTATGAACTCATAATGCATACCAAGACGCCCCTGATAGCCTTTGTCAATCGGGTGGAGCAGCCAGTAGTTTGAACCTATACTGCATACACAAAAGTTATTCACAGTTCAAATGAATCAGGTTGAAGCAGCCGCCAGTTTGAACGCATACTATATATTCAGGCCTTCTTTATGGGCCAGGTTAGCCGGACAAGGCTAGCGATTTCATTCTTTGAATATATCAAATTCAATGATGTTTGATAATGAATCCATGTATGTTGTAACATACACAACTGTTCTGTGAAATATAAGGTGAGGAACAGGTTGGCGAGTTGGATCGCGGAATTTCCCTTTCCGAGTATGACTATGAGGTGATACTTGGCGAACAGCCGGGTTTCTACATTGGCGATAGACTGAAAGTGTAATATGTATACTGCAACCGGCTTACTCGGGCATGTCTTGAATACTTTATGCCTAGACAATTCATTAACCTTGGGAAACTTTGAGGTGAGAATCTAAAGGGTGAAAATGGGCAAGCGATAAATAGAGAAACTTACTGATAACTACCGATAATGAAACTTAACGGCAGTGGCAGCCCGTATGCGAGGAAACAAACAACAATCGTCTCTTACATAACCTGTTGTACGTGCGAGTTTAATAGCTGTAGATTAGATCGAGATAGTGAACTAAAGTGCCTCTTGGCAAACGAAAATGTTTTCTAAACGATAGATAAGAAATGACACAGAATAGCTATACCTTTTGGTGAGCCCAGAGGTCTCTTATCTGAGGTGACATACTTCCCAGGACACGATGACAACGCATGTTCAGACAATCCTGGAACATCTGCAGTAAAACTTGGTTGTCTAAAAGTTGAACGAGCAACTGATGATAAGTAGGAGAGCGTGTGACCAACAAGCAATGTCACAGAAAGTGAATTTAACTTCACCACAGGTGAAAGGCAAGTGATCTGTTGATCTTTGTTTGACTCCCGCGTACTATTGCAGTCACAACTTATCCAGTGAACATGACAGTCAGAATTCTGTTTCCCGTTACTGTTAGTCGATATGACCACCAACATCAGAAGCATATCTGTATGTTCCGAAAGGTTCCACCACATTAATATCCAAATCTCAGACCAGAAATGATCACTTCCGGTGCTTCATGATTATATGATTAAGAATCTTCAATGTAGTGTGATGTGAATGCCATCTGGGCCCAGGATATGTATAACATCACCCCGATGTATACGGTTTATATTCATCTTAAATTTCTCAGTTTTGTCATAGACCTCTCATTGTGTTGTGATTAATTATCGCGTTTTACATTCCACCTCGTTTCTCGCGATGAACGTTAACGGCACTCCTTGTCAACGTGCAGCCGCGGCTCGTCAAAAGTATATTTGTTGCTAACAACAGTTGCTCAATATTTTTTACCAACGCCAGAATTCAGCTACACCTGTCTGTACGTTCTCTTATTTATCATCAGTTGCTCGTTCAAGGGACCGTTTTGCCTTTTGAACGAACTTCAAGGTGAATCCCGTTAGACGGATAATCGCCGGTTGACTTTGCCTTGTTAGAATCAACCACATCGATTGATGCCGGTATAACACTAGCACTGATTTTCTTCCTTGCCACAAATTTACCATGACTTTAACCGTTCATAGAACACACCGTCACCCTTGTCACTTATATAAACGTTGGTTGCCTTACAGATCCTCCCTTGTTAGTGTAGTGGGTGTAAAGATGGACAGGGGTTCTGTTGGTCCAATCGGTGATGCACGGAGGAAAAAGGGACAGAGTTGGCCGTTCCGTTTCTCCAACCGAGGAATCTCTGTGCCAGAGGGATAATGACAAGCCGCAACTTTTCTGGATATCCCTGGAGGGATGAAATGGAGATAAAATAAATGCACACTAACTGCTACTCTGCACCTAAATCTATATATGGGTGAATATTCATGAGTAGGTGTGAGCTGTTTCTCAGGCGAGCACACACGCATATTTATACACAGAAGAGTGTGCTGGGGCACGGACTAAGAGCTGGAATAACTATCCAGACGAATCTCGAAAGTTGCCAACGTCGTAACACTGACCATATGTTTTGACAGAGAGTTTCAGGCTTTGCAGATCCAAACCAGAGGGAAGCTGTGCCCCAGGTCAAGTCTGTTGTACTGGCTGCTTAGTTTAAAAGAACGCTCCCTGGGTGTGCTAGCACCCTACGGAGGAAGCAGGGATCTACATGGATGATTTTGTATCCTCAGCAGCATGAACGCCTGTATTAAGTTACTGCTTTGTCTGTAGTATGGTAGAAAAGAAGAGATTTAGTTTATGAAGCCGCTGCGGGTAAGGTTTTGCATTCACCCTATTAACTGCC
Source organism: Paragonimus heterotremus (assembly GCA_013368495.1). NCBI lineage: Eukaryota > Metazoa > Platyhelminthes > Trematoda > Plagiorchiida > Troglotrematidae > Paragonimus > Paragonimus heterotremus. The sequence continues at coordinate 54,432 of LUCH01001003.1, forward strand.
TTCTTCGCATGCTTCAAAACAGTTTCAAAAGTAATTGTTCTTCTGTAAGTGAGGAGATCAAACAATAGTCCCTTGATCGAGGTGAGGATGAATAAAACTTTTGTGCAGGTTCATATAACATGACTGCACGAATGTTCTAAACAAGAGCTTCGGAAAAGCGAGTGCGCTATTAGTTTTCTTGGCACTTGTCTCGATATTGGAAGATTTCGAGAAGTTGTGTAGCACAAAATTATCATGTCTTTTGCTGTGTCCTTAACTTAAAGGTGTAAGTGAAATTGTGCTGAGTTCTGGGATGCGTAGTAATAGTAAGAATAATGTGTATTTCTTATCGCATTTGTGAGAGACACGCTGGGATATGCGCGATCATGACAGACAATTAAAGTCAGTAAGAAGCAACAACTGGTTACATAAAAAGACAAACATGACATCTGTCAGCAAAAAAAAACGCAACCAGTGAGAAATTGGCTGCAGTTTACAACAGTTTGATACACGCAACGGAGAAAAAGATGATTCGCTCGTTCACAGATTCAGTCCAAAAGATGAGCTGTTGCAGTAATTCGATTTTTACAAGATTGCGTAGGAAATGTTATTTCAAATATTCCAAGGCCGATCCGGGAAATGCGTGCAGATGCATCCTTGAGGGATTTCGCCGTTAGTTGACTTAATTAGCGTCGCAAAAATGTTGAAACGAATCGGCTTGGGTGAGAGAGAGCGGATGGTTCCAAAATCTGGCGAATACTTGAGCATACTACGGGGCAGGACTTCGTCGATTAATCGAAAACGTCAACAATTTGAAGATCTCGCTAACCACTTGGTCGGCGCAGAGTTCCTAGCATCCATTCGTTGCAAAAAATTTCCTCGCATAACGGGTGTTTGTGAAAGCAAGAGGAAGAACACCATCTCACATGCTGACATTGAGCCCGATAAAGTTTGTTTGTAGGCCATTTGTAAGGAACGCCATTTTCAGCCTGTGCGGCACTCACCTCAGAGCCATTAAGGATAGTACGCAAGATTTTAATGTCGTCGGCAAACAGCATCAGTGGAAGTGATACTTCAGGTGGCAGTTCGCTGACAAAGATGGAGAATGTTACTGGTCTCATGATGGAGCCCTGTGGATTTCTGCTGGGACTGAATCTGACAGAGGATAGGGAAAAACCCACCCATAAACAGTGGGATCAGTTTGATATAGAGGACTCGAACCAGTGGAACGGATTATCGCTGGACCCCATGGCGGCGCAACGTGTTGAGTAAAACGGAATGATTCACATAATCAAATGCCCTAGCGAAGTCAAGGCGAGTAGCTTTAACCTTCTCCCCTCTGACAGCAGCAGGGGTTCAGTGGTCCACAGTAAGCGGCAGATTCGTAACACATGATAGGCTGCGAATGAAGCCGTGGTGCTCACTGCAGACGGCGGCTAATGATGAAAGATGTCCGGGTAATTAATCGCGGATCAATGGTTCACAGATCTTGAACACAAGATAGAAGGCAATCAGGCGATGGTTGTAAAGGTTGTTGCGCTGCCCGCTCTTGAAGACAGGAGTGCTATTCGTCGATATCCCGCTCTCGGTCACCATGTAAACAGGATACTAAGCGGGTCAGCTGACGGGATAGCCTCATAATAAACGACTAGAGGTAACACAAAATCTGGCCTGAGAAATGTAAGTCTGATCTTGTCAGGCCTCTTCAGCACAGCATCCACCGTGACATCTACCGTGGAGATTCCCCTACGGGGCAGTTCGTCAAGATGTTTGTAAACACAGTGCCGTAGAATTCAACCATGACTTCAAAAATTTCATCGACTGAGCTAGTAAGCCTTCGCGAGCAGGTTAACCGGAGTACGACGGCTTTGGCTTCGCGGGTATTGAGACAAATATATAAGCTTTTGGGATCTTTGACGAAACACCTGATTAACTGTAGCTGAAAATATGGTCGATCTTCCCTGACAAGTTTGTTACATCGGCTTTGAAATCGTGCACAGGGAAAATGATCATTTAGATCCCCGAAGTTTTGAAACGAGCGCACGCGGAAAGTTTAGCCTCAGTCTTCTTCAGCGTCCGGCATCGCAATCGCTGTTTCAGTTTCCGATGGACTGTGGGATAGAATGTTGTTGAATAATCTGTGGCTTTGGAAATAGTGTTAGTAGAATGGTGACACATTTCCCCAAACAGATAATGATGGGCTCAATTGATCCCAGGGGCCGTCAGCCAGGTGCGCGTTAAACGCACCCGCCCTCATTTTTCGGAAGATCCTTTTTGGAACGCTTGCTTTGGAAGTAAGCTCTGCACTACAAATTAGGCCAGTAGTTATTACGGCGTGCTTTCCCAAGTCGAGCGGGACCTCCTCTATCAAGTAATAGGAACAATTATGATAACGGTATAATTCTCAGCGCATCCGTGAGAAGCACGTTCAGATTAACCAGACTAAAGTGCTTATTGTGAGACGATACACGTAAATGTACACTCGGTGCATAATAAATAACGGTAGAACACATAAAGTGTGTCAATAAAGTAGCAAAGTAACCATAATGAGATTGAAAAATTTCAGTATACGATAAAACATTCAAGTTTCATGCTTCTGAAAGACAGTTCTCGTGCTCTCTAGGATTCGGCGAAAACCGAGTAGTTACGCCTATTGACATTTTGCAAGGTGACCCTTCATCTAATAATTAAGGTTACACTAGAAAGATGTGGTATGAGAATGAAAAAAAGAGAGTCGGAAGGTTTCGTCATTATTTGATGTAAATGCCCTGAGCAACCTGTGCAGAAAGTTTCGTTGGGACCAGAGGAGACAAGAAAGCGCGGACTTCAGTGGAAAAATAGGTAGACATCTGGACAGAATTTGGTTAGTTGCCAAAAATCAACAGAATTTTGCAATCTTCCGAATCCCCCAACCAACGCGGGATTTTGAGTGTCCAGACGTTGAGGAGTCTTATCTTATGTTGTATATACTTGTCAAGTCCAGACTAAAACTCAGAATTACGCTACCACTGTGAGACCGTTAAATAATCACGTGAACTATGTTATCTAATTTTCTAGCAAATGCGTCCATGTAACAACGATAACTTGGTGTTGGTTAAAAGGGTGCATAGCGTTAGCAAATATTTGTTATCATAGAACGCGGAAAATATAATGACTTGCGGCCTTTTCTAGTATACGATGACAGCCGAACTTCGATGTCGATTTTCTATATGCGGCTAACATATAAATCGAAAAGGATGCTTAACGACACAGAAAGACTGACAAGGGGTCCGTTAGATGGGAAGAATCACGAATGGAGAGGCAAGATATTTATGCACGTGTGTAGGACAAACAAGTTGGGTATTTCCCCTCATTTTTCCAAACAGTTTCAGCGTCCCCAGCTATTGCCTAGTGATAAATAACCACACATAGCTGGTTAGCGTCAAGTATGAACTATGAGCTATTATGATGATTGGGTTATTATAAACCGGTGTATGCATACTGGCAACCACATTTGTTGACCAGAAATATGTTTTTAGGTTCAAGAGCAGGCTTTAAAGATAACCGTGTATGAGATGTCTATTATTAGTCTACCATTAATGAAGACAATCTATACGGGAAGAAACTTGATCACAGCACCATCTCTCTTAACTAGTTACATGTTCTGTAAGACCAGCAGCTCTAACTGCGGCAGGAACCGCTGCATATATTACATCGACGTGGTCTGTACGAATGTGATTGGAAGTTAGTTGGTGGTAGATGAGTGTCACCCGTTGTTGGGATATGTGAGTAGTCTAAGTAGGGGATACAGCTGAGTCCAAACAGCACCGCCTCGGAGCAATGTTTCAGAACATTGGATTAGGCCAGCTAACAGTCTGTCAGAGTTAGGTAGTACAGTGTATAACCGAACGGGTTCTGGAATGAACAGCAGCATGTCTGTTATGTCAAGCTCGGGATGGAAGTGATTCTGTGAAAGCTGCGATCCAATAACTTTGACAACAAGGAGACCACTCGCCGAGTTCACTCAGTTTATAGGTTAGACTTTTAGCGTTGGCATGAACAAGTCTGATAGAATTTATTCTGAATGAGTGTAGGTTCCCGGGGTCAGGAATAGACCGGATTTCTTGGGGAAAGCTGGACGCTTTAACAGGTTTATCGCCGACTCTGACTGAGCCGGCTGGGATTTATTTTGTTGAGACTACTGTCTAACCAAGAAAGCAGCTCGTGTCAGGCAATCCGATTTCAATTTCTCAAGTTCGTTTTGTGAACGGTCGGGATGGAAGGGGATGCTTCGCGGGGTTTGATGGCGCCCGTGGCGTAGACGCTCTAGCGCACATGCGACTTTTTCACTGGAAGTTACAATTACTTTCAAGAGACGTGGTAAGGATTCGTCTGGCATTTGGCTACGGCGCAGAATGCGCAATATGTTCTGCTAAAGCGGACCTTCTAAACTTAGAGCTGACTTCAATAATCTCCACTGATTAACATCGTGCGTGGTATTGTCTCAGTAAATATCAGCTACATTCATGATAATTGTGTTGCTGGGGCAGTCATCAGCGGTTGCATTTTTAAACGCTCGGTTCTTTAGTTGTCATTCGGTCCGAAGTATGGAAAAAGGTAGTTGCCTTTTTTGCATGACTTAGCTCGAAGGTCATTCGGAAAAACGGTCATTTTGGAGCGAATCCTCGTATTTTTCAGTATTTTTGGAAATCTAAAAATCGGAAGTTCACACAGTGCCTACAGTACAATAGTTGCAAATAAGCAGCGTCAATAAGAAAACTGGAATGAATCAAATAATTGCCAAACGTGTTGGTTTGATAATTGAAAGTTTTCCAGTTTAACGAAAAGAGCCCGTTGTTGGTGTTAGCTCAAATTTTGAAGTATTATAAATGCGCCTATTGCAATTTTTCAGACAAAATACGTTGCACTGGTATTGCAGTACGGCAAGAACAGCAACACGTGATGACGAAACACGTATGACAACATTTCCAGCTTATTTGTCTATACTATCTTCATACTATTTCTCTTTGTTTGCAAGATTTCAGGTAGATACTGGTGGACGAAACGTTGCTCTTAGAAATGGTTGGAAATGACGCTACCATATGGTTGTTTCTATCTTCGGTATACATGGAACGGCGTAAGAACAGGGTATCAAGTCCAATTCTATCACCGAGAATCTTCAGAGGTAGGTTCCACCCATTTTACTGCATTGTTTCCGACTAGGTTGAGGTCGCGTGCCGTTCATACAGAACAATATGCAGAAACAGATGAAATCAAGTTGCCTGCGGATTACACTTCAGCCAGTCACACTATGATGCTTAGAACACCAAGGATCTATCGCGGTGTATAAAAATATGCCAATTATTACAGCAATCAAGGAAATCAAGAAAGATGATTACCGTATACCCCAAACACTTCAAATACAGGTTTTTAATCACCTCCCGCGTGTGTTCTTTCTCCGAATTGTTCGTGGTAAAAGTAGTTCGGAGGGGGCAGCTACCGGTGTGAACGCACACTGCATTCTCATTCACTAAGTTCAGCGCAGGTTCGGTTTCCTGATAAATGCATGGACTGTTGTGAATACCCGAATCACTATTGGAGTATTCTACGTGGAAATGGGATCATAGTAAATGCGGCTTTACTGCAACGTCGAGCACTTAATGAACAGGACACCACGCGCAGTTTGTTTGGTGAATTAGAAAGTAATCTTTCGAAGGCACTGGTCGTACTCGATCGATTGGCGCCCGAGGAAAGATCTAATTTTTGAGCTCACTTCGCACGGATTGCAACGAAATGGATTGAAGAGAGACTAGACATACTATTCTAACAGATAAATCCAACCAAGCCTTTTCCGGATTATCCAGCTAATCCAGAACGGTACGTTCGCAATTTTTCTTCTTTGGATCTGGACAAATTATTACTCGAGGTATTGTCGCTAGGCTCTATGCTTTTCTGTCCACAACGTAAAACTAGGTAATTGGATTTAGAGGCGCAGTTTGAGAACTTGTACGCACAGTCGTCTGATCTCGATCCTAACTCGACGTTAGATGCAGAACAACTAAAATCTACGATAGTTAATACATATTATCAGTACTTACGCCGTAGTCCGGCCTCAAAACGGCCTCTCACGAAAAAATATCTCGCGGCGGTGGAGAACTCGAGAAGAACTGATAACATTTCCTATTCTAAACCTTATAAAGATGCTGGTATTGTGTTGCTTAACAAAGCAGATTATATTAACAAAATTTGCACCATATTAGAAGATCAGACCAAATTTTAGAATATGGAGAACTAAAAAGACAAAACCCCTCATATTGATAAAGCAATATCGAGACCCCTTACAGTGCTTAAAACAGAGGGGAATGATTGATTCAGCGAAATTTGAAAGAATTTGCCCCATCGGAACCACAATTTCAAGGCCATACAGACTACCTGAAATCCACAAAGTTGGGGTACCACTCAGACCAATTTTGGACATTTGGAACTCACTGGCTACGTGGTTGTCACAGATACTTGATCCCGTCAGACGGAAAATTTCAACGCACAGGGTACGCGATTCCTTTGATTTTGTAAATGCAATTAACGACACCAATTTAACGGGGTAATCGATGTTTTCTAATGACGCCGCGCCCCTGTTTACCGACGTTCCAGTGAAGCAGACGGTAGATTTCCTATGTGATTGTATTGAGCACACTGACAAGGATATTTGGATACCATCGATCGAAATCAAGCAGTTACTTTCTCTTGGCACATGCAACGTGCAGGTGAAGTTCAATGAAGGAATTTATCAACAAAAAGACGGTGTCTCAATGGGATCACCGTCGGGACCACCGTTTGCCGATATTTTCCAGGCGAAATTGGAAAACGAACAACTGAGCTTAGCAATAGGTCGATGTAATTTTTACAAGAGGTTTGTTGACAACATCTTTTGTGTCCTCCATAATAGTGTAAATCCGACTGAAATCGTAGCCACATTTAACCCCGTACACTGAAATTTAAAGTTTATATTGGAGACAGAAAGGAATAACCAGTTGGGCTTTTTAGATGTGCGTTTACGTCGCCCCGATGATAGCTCAATTCAGCGCACGATATACAGACAGGATACGTGGAATGGTCAGTATATTTACTTCAATAGTCTCGTACCAATCGCCTTAAAAGGGGACCTAGTTAAATGCTTGATTGGCATATTCACAAGGATCTGCACGTATGGCACAATTACTGGAGAATTGACGTTCATATGGACGATATTCATGCAAAATGGATACCAAGAAAGATTCACAGACAGAACCATGCAACAGCGGGGTGACAGAGACCAGCTGCATCTAATAGAAAGGAAAACCGTACACACCGGATTACCTTTCAAGGACGATACATTAACCGAAACTATTATGCGTAGGCTCACGAATACAATTAATGCGACGTTTTACGTCGCTAAGTAGCATGTCCACTTTACGCCCAATTGGGTTCTATGCCCAGGCCTAAAAAATAAAATGCCTTGCTCTGCAGCCTTCTTCGGTGTATACTCATTCACTTGTTCTTGTGGAACCAGCTATGTTGGCGTACTACCAGACGCCTATCTGAATGGGCCCGGGAACACCATACATCTTGGCTCAACTGTGGAATAACGGAATCTGTAAACAGCACCATATTATCGCACCTGGTGGAATCCAATAATTATGTTAATTTAACGGATGCATTGCGTCCAATCTACCGAGTTAAGATCGCCCAGTCGAGGGCGGTTGGGTATATGATTCTGTTCACAGCAGAAGCTATTAGAATTCGCCTTTTTAACCCACTCCTGTGTGTCGAGAAACATTTTGTTCAGACTTTGGATCTGCCTCGACCATCCCCCCACCTTGTTAGCCTATCAAGAACCACTGTTCAAGTGGGTATTTGATGCAGTGTGACACTGAACTGACTGACCTCATTAACCACTCGTTCCATGTTTAACTCCTTCATGGTTCCCCTGTACACTGTGGGACCAATGTGATGTATTTAGTCTGGAGATGAATAACTGAAGACGAGTTTGTTTGCTACACAGTAGTCTTACAGAAACAACAAGAATGACAGCGTTTAGCTTCAAATTCAATTTACGGTACTCGATACTCTGTCGACATCGTTTACTTGTCTGCTAGACAATTTTATCCACCGTTAAGACTTCTCTAGTTAATTTGCTCCATATTCCCACTACAATCACAACGCTTTGCGAGCTGAGCTAAATTGAGATGACCAGTGGTTGAAGTTCAGCTCGATTCAAGTTACGACACTCGACGGATACTGCCAAAAATCGTCCACTTTCTTGCACACATGTTTCCTTTGATCTTCGCGTGCCGCGTCGGTTTTGAATGGTGGAATCTTCGGTTTGGACGTTAGTCCGGAAAACACCCAACCAAACTACAGCTTACCTGTTTCCGGTTTCACATCTTCTCGAAGAGAATATGAGCGCTTGTGTACCGGCGGTGGCTGCGAACATTTTTTCTGATGACGCTGATGACCTGAACTCCTCAGCTTTATATCTGATAGCCCATGTGGTTACTCATCGGTGTGAAAAATGTATCATTTAATCGTCGCAGCATTGGGCGCTCTCAGAAGCTCAATGATGAAAGAAACTGTACAATTTTCGGCTCAAACTACTTAGTACTGGAATGCTGAAATGATCTGAGCTCATACGGGCTACAACTTTCCGCGATCTCAGCTATTTGTTTACGGGTTCGAGATTGGAGGCCCAAGTCACTCGAATCCAGTCAGTTTGTCCGTTTCGATGTCAGCGGTTTCCTGTTGATCTAAAAGGCAGTCATTGAGAACAGGATGTAGGACCGCTCTTGGAGGTTACAAAGAATACTGAGAACAGAGTAAAATACCAATCTAACAACGTCTTAAGTAAGCGAGAACCTAACAACACTTTGAAACGGCCCCTAGGAGAATAGCTAGTAACCTCTAATGGGTGATCGTTCCAGTGATTGATAACCCTATAAGAGGAGAACTGTTGCTTAAGGAAGGTCCGGGGTCGAAGCTTACAGAGTTTCTTGTAATGACCCCTTCGACTGTTATCAAATACTGCGGTAAAGAACTGTTGCACGAGTTGTGTGCCGAAACGAAAGTGCGTAAGTTTCAAGTCGCCGCGGGGTCTTCGAAATTCAGGTGGATAGAGCTTGTAGTGGAACCAAATAGTGAATCGACAAGGTAACAAAATAGTCTACAAAAAATGTCTACAATAAATTCCACTACACCACGTTCGCTTTAAGTTGGAATAACGTTCATCCTGAATAAGAGAGTAATTCTAGCAGATCCAGTTTATCCAACGCATTGAAAGTTCGCTGTTGCCACAGTCGACTCTCGGTAGCAATCACCACGTGCAAGCAGAAATCGAGGCGCGCGAGGACGAAGTGTATATTCATTCAAACAACAGACAAGTGGTTAATATGTGCAATGAACATAACAGGTATTAAGAATATTACGTAACAAGAGAACAAAAAGGTAAGAGACTCTACAAGCTCGAGAATTTCAAGACGAGACTCGTAGGAGAAATACTGCAAGCCAGTGACCATTTTAGTGGCTACACACTGGACACGCTCGATGGTGAGTATGTCCTTCTTCAAACCGGTGTACACGACTTGATTTGCGTACTCAAGCAATGGTCTAATATAGACCGCGCAGAGCGATTGAAAATCATGCCTGTCTGTTCGAGGAAAGGCCCTGTTAATTATATCAAGGGTCCCAAATCCCTTTCTGGTAGCCATCTAGTGGTGATAGGAGAAGAATAAACTAATCGATAGTCAAATCCCTAGGTCCTTTTCAAGGTGAACTTTCGTGCTATTCGTTACGCTTTGTGCACCACGTTTCACGAATTGGTTCTGTGAAGTTCCTTTAAGCGACATATGTGCACACATACTGCTTTTTTTTAGGGAGGCTCCAGTCTTCTAACCAGCTTCTAATAAGGTCGAGGTTAATTTGCAATGCACTGGGAGCAAAAGCACTCCAGGTTTTTAAATCATCAGCACAAAGGTGTTTTTGCCAGAAATAAAGTCCAGAAGGTAGTTGATGTATATTAGAAACAACAACGGACCGAGCACGGATTCTTGAGGAAATCCAGCGGAAGTCGGAGACGGGAAAGAAAGGTCTGATCCGGTTTTATCACAAAAGTTCTGTTATCAAGAAAGGATGCAATCCAGCGAAGAGCCTCTTCTTCGATCCCACAGGTTTCTAGCTTATGTACAAGGGGACCGTGCGGGGCACGATCAAATGCCTTAGAAAAGTCGAAAAAGATAGCATCCAAGATATGGCCATTGTCTTTGGCGTCTACCAGGCTATCCATTAAGATAAGCATAGTGGTTATGCGTGACCGGTCGGAAAGACAGCCATGCTGGGAAGAAGAAGGAAGATTATTTGAGAAATGCTTAAGGATGACGCGTTTTAACAGACGCTCCATTACCTCGCTGATGTGGCATCCGCGGGTACTGCAAACGCAGAGTTCTCCCATCGACGCCTTTTGGTGTTCATTTCGACATCTTCATACTGAAAAACAGTCAACATGTGAAAGCGGCTAAATTTTCTCTTGAAGGTCGTTATCGTGGTAATGGAGTGCGCCATTTTTGAATAGTATGCTTGAAAGTGTCAAATACACGTCTGATAAATTTATCAAACTTTCGACATCATTTGACGAGTTACATCCACCGGACAACGTTCTCCAAGATGAGAAAAGTTCTTTCTGGATAACAACTGGATTGTTTCCACAGCTGTTAGTTATATCGCTTGCTGAACCGTCAAAAATCGGAAGAATCCGAATTATATCCAGTTGCATAAAAAACATCTGGGTAAATGGTTCACAGTTGCTAGCCAAAATAAATTCGAATTCTCCTCTTCAATGATATCGCGAGGCTTGTTCCCTGCTCCATGGTTTGCGAGAACCACAGTCTAAGTTTATGCTAACGCAAATCAAAAGTTGTAATGAAAAAACGACGAGTATATAAACAAACTTCACTCATTGTTTCAAACCCCGCACACGGTCAGACTTTAATGCAACGGGCGAAAGCGCGGGGGAACCTTTAGAACAGCCATGTGTGCTAGCATACTAGCACATGTGGCTGTTCTAAAGTCTACCCATGCGCCTCTATACATGCGCATGTGCTGGCACACGTGCTTGTCCCAAAGGTTCCGCACGGTTGCTTAGTTGAAACGCTTTTCAAAATTCACGTTGATTTTCAGTAGCAGTGCAAGTCAACTCAATTGAGGTGACAAGCGCTTAAGCGCTTGTCTAAATGATTATCAGTCAAACTTCGTCCTAGTATTTTGTCAGTTAACTGACAAGGGTGCGATCTGTTTGTATGTCGTTAAGTAATCAACGAAGTGGTCCTGACGGTTCCTTAGCAAACGTTTGGGCATTTGTAGTGACTAACAATCGTGAGACTTTTCTGAGGATCTTTGCAGCTATAGCTATATAGTGTGTAGTATACTACACACCTACGATTGTCTGTTCTGAATGCACGCTCCGGTGTGGGTCTGCTATAGGGAACTCATTATCACTTTCTCAAATCGTAAATCAGACGTTTACGCCTTTTGAACGACTCGTCTACTATTCCAACCTTTAAAATCGTTCCGTTTCCACCTTTTCAAGAGTTGGTTCACACGTTCAAAGGTTTTGTGGATTTTTACTTGTTGCGTCTTTAAGTAGACTTCAGTTAGCGGAAGCCTAACTCGCACCTTTTCTTCCCCTCTTCTGGTTGTTGACATTAGTCCTAGACTCGGTCAGAGCCAGCTACTTGTCAAACATTGCTGGAAGTGCATGGCTTATTTCTTAACCCTGCCATTTTGTTTCGATTAAATGCCTATTATTATCACAGTTCGAATGTTCCTCAAGAAAGACGTTCTGAACGGTTGGTGGACGATTGTCAAACGCATCTTTAGGTGTGCGCTACGTACTAGATGAGAAATCAAAGTAGGATATGGAAACTGGTCAACGCAATGTTCGCAGACTCGGGAAAATGGCTTATGGTATAAACGTAAACGTTGATAGTGCATGATTACCCTCAAATCCGACAATTCGATAATATGCAGCTTCAGTCATCAGGACCGCGAACTCACGTCTTACACGTATTCATTCATAACAGTTTACCCAAACAGAACAGTTTGCAGACATTGGTATTTAGGGGTACCATAAAGAATGTGCGTAGTTCATTCGAAACTAAGCGGCGTGTTACTGTAGCTCACAGGTAATGACAAATTCAACAAAAAACTTTTTCCGGGTCTTTATTTCTGTTTTGCGTGCAAACTCACATGTGACCAGGATGGGGAATTTAGCATGAAACTGCTAATTATTCGGTTTCCTTATTCATTGGCAGGATATCAAGTACCGGGCTTTCACGGTGCGTGCACATGTGGTGGTACTATTATCGCCATGGGTGCAAGTACAACGGAAAATCTTGCAAAACACTTCAGTTGGAAGGTGGAAAACAAAATGTTGTCGACTGAAAGGTATACCTGTTACTTTAGTTACGCTTAGTGAGGAGGCCATTCAGCGTGTACTCCTTAAATCAATTTGAAGTTTGGCATGAGTTATCAGTACGGTAGTGTGCCGCGTCCTACTGATCCACTTTGATTTTGGTTCACAAAATTCAATAAAATTCCAGAGCAGGTGAACAACACACACCGTGATACCAAGTGCCATCTATAGGGCTTTGTTTGGAAGCCCCTACAACTCACATTTAATCTAAAGTGGAATATAATATACTAATTTTCGTTTTATGTTCATCTACTTAGTGGGCCATTAAAACTACCCACAATACCACCCTGTAATTCGTTATTGATAAAGCTAATCCGAAGCCATCAGACAATACTGTCAGTAGGTCAGTGAAGTTTTACTGATTTTTGGTTCTTATCCTTACCAAGAAATGCGGTTCATCATGGAAATTGTCTTGAAAGCAGTCAAACAGCATGTTTGCGTCGGCAAGCCTAAGGTTATATCTCGTAAGAGCTTCCGGTACACCATGAAAGTTCTTTAAAACCCGAGGTGAAGACAAGCGGGGACGCTGGAATGTCCCGCCCTCCCAACTATCAATCGAGCCGTATCTCATATCTCCGTTACCCGGCCGGTCAGTTAAACCGGCTTAAATATCAACCTTACCGTTTAGTGTTAAACTAGCCGGAGGTGATCGAGGAATATTTTCTAGCTGTTTACAGGCTTGAAATTTATGGTAGTGCTTCTTTACAGCAGAGTATCCTGTGGACTGAACGTTGAGGGCGAAGACGGCCCGGATATAGGCCTCCATCACTGGGCGGTACTATTACTTCATGAAGCGACGTGCCCCGACGACATGTAATTTCAGACTGTGTATCACCCATTTTTGAACACAAATTTCGCACTCCTGTAAGTAGTAAGGCTATCCCACTTCGAAAGAAATTGTCCTAAATCAGTTTTGCTCTTACTAGAGCCAGTCACTGGTGGGGTTGATCGTGCTCCTTTGTCTGCCATAATGGGAAAGCATGACCGATGCACCCGCTACCGCGCCAGAAACCTGCCTACTCTTCTTTTACTTAATTCTATCTGCCCACACCGGATCTAATTAGCTGGCTTTTACAGCATCTGCGCAAGCCACTCGCTAGATCATGTGGGCTTCACGCAGGTGTGCCACCAAGGGATATCTCTTAGATCCATGAGAAGTTTGGTAGCCTCAGGCCGAGCTAGCTTGACAGGAATTATGTTTATTTCAAGCCGGTAAACACGACCTGATTAGTATACTCAACCATCGGTTTCGTATAAATCAACTATGTAGCTTGAAACTTCTTCTGCCTTGTACGACAGAAGGTGGGATTCACCGTTTCCAGGACTACAGGAATGGTCGTTCCTGCAGCCATTTTTTAATGGTGGACGAAGATTAATTTGGGTGAGGTGTGTTGTCTGGCTGCAGTCAGTCATTTATGACTGTTATTCTGCGTGTACCAATATTTACTGTAGTATCGGGAGGACGCCAACCAGACAAACTAGTCTGACGTGTAAGGATGAGAATAATAATATATTGACATATAACAGTATATTATAGCCGTCGGTTTGTGACTGAACGTTGGTTATAGTCACGTAGTTGTGATTGTGCACGTAATGGCGAGCCGGAAGAAAGATAAATAACTCCATGCTTATTCCGGTTTCGAGATGTTCAGTGAAGAAGTTGACACAGTTGGCGACTTCTGCCTTCTATCAATGAATAATGAACATTTAGTATTGAACGCGTCCCGTTCTGAAACTACATAGAACTTTTCCATCCAGTGCACACACATCTCTTGGTATCAGGGAGTCACTTGGGATTTAGTGTAAACCGGGATAATTTGTGAAATGTCAGTTTATTTTTAGCCAATCTGAGTGATACAAACACTTCCTGAATCAATGCACTGAACGCGCGTCACTGTGTATTTACTGGCCCACCGTTCATCATCGGGCATTGTGTGGAAAAATTTGCAAAACTTGATTTGTCGTTTCTATTATATCGAGCGGGAGTCATGTGTGGGTGGTAGCATGTGGTCAATCACAGTTCGACAGTGATGTGACTCTAACATTACTCGTTTTACGGGGAATTTTCTGCTGCTTGTGGTCATAGTGACAGCAGTCGCCAAAGAGAGCAAATGTCAACGGAAATTCCAGTCAACCTTCAGAATTCAGTCAAGTATCGGACTGGTTAGGCGGCGTTCTCATGGGCAATAGCTAAAACATTGTTAGTCTATGGAATGTAGCCTACAGTGTTCAAGATGACGCGGATTCATCGTACAACCATGAGCAAAACTGCGATACCCACACTAACACAATAACTTTGATGTTAATGGTTTGTAGTAGGTTTACATTCACAGGGTAACGTGAGTACGTAAGGTGGCACTAGTACGGCAACTTTCACGTCGCAGGGAGTTTAGGGTTTTGAGAATGCCAAGGGTGATCTCAATACGATTATTCATTTTGTAGACGACGTAACATCACACGCTTCTGTTCCTCTAGACGACATTTTCCAGTGTGTTTTGAAATAAAAGCTAGATCTGCTTGTTATCTGATTTACTGGTGAGCAGATACGAAAACCGGGTCAGTCCACTGATCATGAGTGTTTCTGTTGAGGCAAGTTATCATGTGTCCACTTCTTAGTAGCACACCTAATATGGTCTGTTAGGGAACACCCTAAAGCTCTTCTTGTATGAACGTGGTGGCTTAAAACTGCAAATCAGGCTGGTCGCTCTCTTTTTTGTTTATCGGTTAATTCTGTGCATGTATGTGAAAACGTTCTCAAAAAATCTCACTCCATGTCCAATGAGTTACCCAGTGGCAACAATTCAGAAAAAGCAAGCAGCGCAATACTCTACACGATCCAGAAAGAAGAAAATTTTCAGCCAGCAAACGTCCTGCGTGCAGCGTGTGGTACGGAAAAGTGAAAAATCTCCACACTATGGGAAATAAAGCATACGATTGGGATAAACACACATACTTCAACAGGAAGTGTCAAATCGTCCAACATAACACTAACAAAATCAAGCCGTTCTGAAAGAATGTTACACGCACGCATGCCTGCTGTCCGGTGTCAAAGTGTTGTTTAATGAAAATGTCTCACACGCAGGCTATACGCGTGCATTTAGGAGTATGCAAGAGTTAAATCAATATTCCTTGTGGTTCACTCCCTACAAAATCCTATATTTAGTTCCTGTAGCCAAGTACTAAGCTACGGGTTCATGAACAACTGCAATCGATCGATGCATGCATCGGGTCAAGTTCCAAAATACCTGGATTTTTTGCTGCTAACAACGGGTAGAGGGGGATGTGAAATGATTTTCTCTTAAGGTCCCACAAAAGCAAAATGCGGCTAACGGGAAGGATGCACCTACACAAGAAGTTTAACTGTTTTCGTAACTGCCACACAATATTATTTCAGTTTGTCCGTTTTATTTACTCCAACTAACCTACATCGCTCGCCAACCCACCGGACTACACGCGGATGCGTGAATGTAGATCGCAATGGTTACAACATTTTATACACATGTACAATCATTGTTCATCCTCAAAGTTGTACAACATAGTTTTTAGTATCAGTACGTTGACTTCTTTGTACACACTTCATTGATGAAATGATTCAAGTTTTCAATCAATGATTCTTAGTAACAGTTTTGATTGCGTATCGTCAGGGCATATCTGCAAGGTAACGGATTGACTAGTGTAAATGATAAACTCAATGAACCAAATTGAAAGAGTACAACTGCTTAGTTGGACAAAGCTGCATAATGAAGTGTTTGAGTTGTTGAAAAGCGAGTGGGCGTTCGAAGGATAACTTAGGATTAGTATGTCACGGTTTGGAAATGACTGCCTGTTAAAACCAAACGAGACAGTTTCAGGTAATAAACCCTCTTACCTATCATGCAGACATGCAATATAGACGCATGTGTACCAGTGGTTTCAAGTACACAAAAGGATTCTTTCAGTCATTGTACAGCGAACAATAACTAAATGCTAAAGGGCAACTTGTAATGATTATTTCACGTTTAACATGCTACGGTCAAAAAATAATCGCGTGTTAAATTTGGATTAGATACTCGTAGATAATAATCTGCTCTACCTAGTATGCTGACTATCAATGTAGGTGCACCCATACCAGCGATAAAAAGTCAGTGAATAAATAAAAATAAGTGGTAGTCAAGATAACGAGACACATCGTGTTAAACACGTAATACTTTGTTTCATCTATCGCAACCACTTATAATACATGTTACATGCTGTTCAATTCCCCCTGAAATGCAAGCGATATTTGTCCTGCAGAAAGCAAATTTTTCAATAAATCTGCATAAACCTCTTCTATTTACGGAGAAACGCTGACAGTGAATGACAGTCGTTTGCGTTTGATCGAAAGCGGTCTCCTGTCAAGCCTGAAGTAAGTAACACCTAGAGAACCTACTGGCATTAGCGGTCGAACAGCATGAAGGATACGCGATAATGACCAAGTGATGTATTAAATCGAAAACGATGAAATGACACTGTTTAACATTTCGGCACTGAAATCAACACAGTAAATGAAGAAACTTGAGAAACACTATACGACATGGGGCAATGTGGTTTAATCACCTTAACGAACATGTTTCTTTGCATTACCACGAGTTTTCCCTCACGTACTTCACTTTAACATAAAGCTGTACGATGCTTAGTTTGCCTTAAAGTTTTGCCTCATATGACAATCTCTACTCTACATACTGACATGCTAATTTTAGCCAATCAATTCGATAACTTAAGTCGAGACGAAAAGTCCCGGAACTAGAGTCACCCCTGAGCTACGGCTGATGGAGCTTGGGGGATGATTGAACGCACTATGCAGCATCTCACAAACCACTCCCCAGTGACCGGACGCCACCTACAGAGTGAACACCGTTGATGTAACCAAAATAGATAAGCCACATATGAGAATGAAGGCAGCTTGATTGACTTTCAAAAATCAACTGGTCACGAGTGGTTATTACTATACCATCGTGAAGTGAATTACACTGTCAAGCTGCAGAATAATGTCTGAGAATCCTACGAATTAGCCCTCTCTCAGGATGCCACAGTCAGTCCAAAGTAGCACTAAGTGTACGTTCGGTCTAGGCCCGCGACACTAAGGGAAATAGGTAACCTCAATTTCTCCAGTAACAACTTACTTTCAGGTGCTCATGAGAAAACGGAGCATTTGGCGGTGTGCTTCGCAAAACTTCAGCAGGCGGGTGGTCACTAAAACCGTATTTCAAATCTGCCTATTGTATTAGTCGATGATATGATGCATGAGGACATTACACCTTATCATGGTAGAGAAAATACTGTCCCAGTTGAATAATCACGGAGCTACTGAACCAGATGATATTCACGTGGCTGTAATCCGCCTGTCAGCCGGTGTACCAATCACTTCAGTAAAAGGTCTTTTTAACCAATCTGTCAAAGAAAGCAGAGTGGTCCACGTATACGTGGAGGCCAGTGTCATAAACAAAGGTAGGAACAAAGTCACCTAATAACTATCGACCGGCTAGTCTCATTAGCACTCCACTGAAAGTGTGCGGAACCGTCACTAAAAGTAGAAATTGCTGAGCAGTTAGATTACAAGTCGTTGCACACCAATGAATATTAAATTGTAAAAAAATGGTCATATCTCTCCAAGTTGTGCTTTCTGGATGAAATAACAACACTTGGATAGAAGAGAACTAGTCGATTCGATAAATCATCGTTTGCTGTTACTAATACTAAAGCATTGTCAAGTAGTACCGGCTGTAATTGGACGGATTGCAAATCTATTCTGCGTACTCTGTTCTCAGCAGATCTCATAACGGTCATTTCTGGGACCTCCGTTATTTCTGGTTCACCTAAATGACTACGATTTCATTAATATCTCCACATTAAATTTTTACTGGGGGGTTGAAAATTGTAGGAAGTTCAATTCTGATTGTCGTCTAATTAGACTTAGTAAATCTTTCCGATTGGTCGACCGAGAAGAATTTACCCCTCATCTCAGAATAGTGTTTGTGTCTGATCAAAGACTGTAAAAGTTTCAGCCAAACATACGTGGCCACCACGAGAAGCACGAACAGGCAACCTCAGTTTACAGGAGTTGGAGATTTCAGGGTTCTAATCCAGAACGCTTTTAAACCCGCAGCGCACTGCGCCTTGGCGGCAAAGGGGGAAAGAGACTTGCTATTTCAGTTCATAAACACCACTTCATCTAGAATGCCTCATGTTGACTATTGTATATAGCCTTGATGTCCAAACATACAAAAATAGGTGAACAGTGTCTTAAAAGTGTACAAGGAATAGCTACTAAGTTGTCACTAGGCGTGATACCGTCTGACTATACTAGTAGGCTGAAAGCCCTCAAACAAAGAAGGCTCCGTGGAAACTTTGTAAAAAAATCTTTGTGGGTTCTACTTTTGTACAATGTAATGCTTTCATTCGGCCGATGAGAATGTCCTAAGGGACACCATATAATAACCCACAGAGCAAGAGCAAACAAAGAGGTCCGCACTTACTTCTTCTCTCACAGAGTAGTAATCGTGTGGAACACAATCCCTCAGTACGCTCCCTAAACCTCAACAGTCGAAGCTTTTGAGCACCCGTTTGACCAGGCATGGGATCGAGTGTTTCCCGACCTACTTTAGGCTTGACGTGTTGTCCATTCTTAGTGTGAATGTAATTCTGTATGTAAGTCATGTGTGTGTCTGTTTGTCTGCGGTTCTGTCTGGAAGTAGTCAGCTGTATAGGTACATGTGTACATCCTTCTTTCATTCATAGTGTGAAATATTGTTACGATACTTTCCATGATAGATTTGAGGTATCAGTTGGATCTACACAACACTGTTAGACACATTTGGAAGAGAAAGTTCACAATTCCGCTTTGGTTAGTGGGGATGTACAAGAAGTAGATTGACGTGATCCATCACATACTGTCATCAACGACCATAATTTTGAACTCTATGTCCACGTCTTCACTGTGGAATAATAGAATTCATTTACTTCCGCTCAATAATATTGGTTTTGATTCACTATTGTCTATAAAAAATCTTTCTTTTCCTCTTTTATGTCCATTTCTTGTTGGCTTACAACAGCCACTAGATATTGCCGACTTACAATTGCGAAGCAAAAGCTGAGATAACGTCCTGGTAAAGAGAGTCATTATTCATGCTATCTGACTACATCTTACATATAGTCGTTTTATAAAGTAATCTCATAATCAACGAGTTACAAAAAGAGACCTTTTGCTGGAATAGTGTGATAATGACTTCGAAAACATTTGTAAATAATTTTTTTTATAAGTAAAAAAGGACGGACACAATATCCGAGATCAACGAAATTGGTCCTGCCAGATGGCGTAGTGGGAGATGAGGGCTGTAGAATCCGACTCTTCCCCCCTATCGCTCATGAATACAAATCAAACTATCTCACTGATAGTGAGTTCTTGTGTCTCTATTGATCGGTCGGAAGTTTCTGATAGACTGAGCTATCCCCAAGTAAATCCCTCGCTCTAAAATTATCCATTTTCTCCATCTCAATCTTTGGTTTTGACGTTTTTTAAGGATATTTTAGACTGCTGTCAAGTAGGAGTAAGCAAACAATGGAAAGCCCATCCGTATTATGTCTTATAAATAAGCTCTTAGACACATGCGCAGTTTTCAAGTCCTCTTTTCAATGTGCAATCAATACTGTGTTGCTTCCTGTTGGTTTTGTGCGATCGGAGTGGTACAGAAGTATCACATTTACAAATGAGTGTAATTTATAGGATTGATGGATTGCTTGTATTTTTGTTGGTTGCGGATGAAGATGAATGTAACCCTATACTGACCACTTGAAGACGATTGTTTTGGCTTCATTTTGTTAACGGGTATACACAAATTTTCTTTTGTTTTCCTGATTGATTGCGAGTTTCCTAATTTTTTTTAAAAATTTGTTCGTTTTTTTACTTACAGACGTGCTTGAAATTCTATGCTTGTAAGTTACGGGTATCAGGCAGACGAAACTTGAAGCTGGATCTTCACAAGTGATACACAACAGGCTGTCACATACTAGCGTAAAAAACTGGAATATCAAACTGCTAGCCAACACTCCCTGTAAATTAAAATGAACTAAACTAAACTGAGGATTTGAATGTAGCAATACGATTCAAGTAAACAGCTTTTAAAGATGAAGTATGAGCTACTAGCAGAAAGAGGCCGAAAGTTGTTAATACATGACTTTCTTGAAAACCTGTGCACTACGTCGCACCCATGTAGAACGTCCCACAAAAACTTTGTACCTTCAGTCTTTATAAAGGCTGATCTACCACAAGAGACTAAATACGTAGCACAAGTATAATACAAAAAGGCATATGAGAAGAAAACCAAACTCGCAATGAAGTCAACCATTTTGTTCAAACTACTTTTCGATCACGCACCAATTACTTGACATGATCACAAAACGGTTTCGATACAGACCGTCATTTTTACCCATTTCAACCGGTCAGCACCGATAACGCTTTATTTGTTTCCGCTTTATAATGGCGGATATAGACACAGAATGTAACTGAAGAACGTTGTGGATGGGGAAGTCAATTCTGTGCCACGTATTGTGCAATATTCGAGTTGTGCTACCCTACCAACTTTTTTGTATCTCACACTGTAACTAATGAGTTGTTTAGTAATTAAATCTTTAGGGTTTACTCACTAGCAGTTGAGCAATTCTTCACTGTGGATTAAACAATTGGTTGATTTTTTCTCCGAGTGATGCATGCTTTTTAACCTCAAAACACCTCACTTAAATCGACGTGACATGGCTAATCTTTCTCACTGAGCTATTGCTAAAAAGGAACAGATGAGGTTGAAGTACTTATTGTTTCGTCTAAAAATATGCGACCTGAATAATTATTAAAAAAGTCTTACACGACAGCAATGTGTGATATATCTTATATACTTGATGGCCTTTCTCATAAAATTCCGTTGTTGTCTGAGGCTTGTCCAAGTTGTCCAACAAACAAGTAACATACCATTTTGTCATCAGAAATTATTTGTTTGGGAAATTATCTCATCAACGAAAGAACGGAATTGTCACTGATTGTTTTCGCACAGCTGTGCACAATTACAACGGCAAACTTATCTCGTTTTTATACTATTATCCTGTTCAGATCGAAGTGAGTTCGCAAATTGAACCCGAGGAGTTTGAAGTCAAATCCGAATTGACTTTGGCCTACTCGGATGGACATCAACAAATTACCGAAGTATCAATGAACGAATCCAACATGCGTCATCTGAGACTGAACATTCGTTCTGGTTATGATCATTTTGTGGCTGTGTACAAAGTTGTTTTTGAAAGAAATTAAGTGTTTACAACAAACAAGGTTTTTATTATTTATTGAAAGATACATTATCACATTTTCCTGGAAGAACTTCACATTGTGCGATAGGTCTGTGGGGGGTTATTATGCAACTCTCATACCCTTGAAAATTAGCTAATTGCTGGATGTAACACCTAGAGGTAGTCTGGTGGATTGTTTAGGTGCGACCACTCTTGGCAGCTACATTATGAAGCCACTACAAAAGTTTATAAATTCCACAACCGGACTCTGTCTACCACCCATCCCACTATCCTATATGGAAGCCACCAAATGATTCAGGAGATAAATTGACTTAGCAGGGTTTCTCAAGCAGCTCAGACTGGGACCTACCAAAGCCACTGATGAATAGCTAAACTGCATTACTTACACGTAGTGTGGCTGATTTACTAACTTAAAAGAGAAACGTTTGTAAAAGCCCGGACCTAGAATTGATGAAAACTATTGGCATGCTGTACTAATTCACAAAGTGATTGCCGCAGTTGAGTAGACTGTACTCATCCTCTGACACGAATACAAAATGATATATCTGGAGCAACAATATGAATAATATGAATACTTACATATACTAAAGAGATTATCCACTGTCAGTTTTCAGCAAACATCTGGCGCTTTATGGAATCAACAACCTCGCTGGAATACTGCAATTTGTTAAGCATTAGGCAATGCAGAAAATGTTTCGTCTTCATTGGTGCGGAGAGTATACTTTCGAATTATGAACAACATTGCCCAGTAAAACCGTTCCGTCAAAACTTTAGCTGATAACATATCAAGAAGTTTTAGTGTAAATTTCCGGGTCTATGCATGGCATTTGTTGGGTGTACAATAGGTATTTGGTATACTTCTATTTTCGTGCGAATAGTTTGTGAAGTAAAATATGTTACTGGCATTTTGTAAGTAGTCGTCTTATTTACCAACAGTATTTGCTATACATGGACGTGAAGTCCCATACTGTGGGCACATTATTGGCTGTTGAACTGCGTTGAAGGTGTGGCATAGATGAACATAGATGAACAAACATATGACGGTTGGCGGAAATCTATGGTAGAAGCAAACTTCCAAGCTTCATTACAAGACACTTACGGTGTGTGGTTTAAACACCACCCATGGTTGGACATTTCATATCCGGATCAAATGTAGAGTGAAACCACGTGGCGCATGCACATTGTGTTTGGATGTCTGTCTTACTAGTTTGTAGAGAACGGATACATCTTTTTGTTTTAGTGTTAGCGTTGCTTGATCCGGTTCTCATTGGAGCAAGGACCATCAAGTATCGGGAGTAGTGAAAGACGTCCAAGAGATTTCCTGCACAGGTCGATTTCCAACGCGGTTGTTTGTTTAACCAGGTGTTGACAACAACTTCGTATTAAGTCCCATCTCTACCCCCTTTTGTCCTTAAACACATTCTGTCCTATGTGGCTGAAAGACAGTTAAACAACACTATCACCCGACTTAGATTAAGAACCAGTGCATGTGAGATCCTGATATGAAGCTAAACAGGGGCTTTAAAAAACTTATAGGGGGATAGCACTATCTTGCTCACTAGATTGGACTGTCATCATCGTAGACAACAGTACTTCATTGGTTTTCGTTGAAAGTTAACTACCACCCAACCGTGAAGAAAAGGCAAACACTAGTCTAGAATAAACAGAGGTAGTGTACCTAACTACCAAAAATAACTACGTTTATATCTGAACATTCAACATCAAAGTGCCTATATCTTGTAAAAAACAACCAAGCTAAAGTCACAGTAAGATTTCAACAGCGAGACATCCTGTTTACAAGTTTTACTACTCCAAGCCCTACTGGGTGTAATGGCTAATGAAGAACCTGAGTGATGTACTAAATGATGTAGCCATATTTGAAAAACGAGACTGAGAATACTGTCTCCAAGAAATATGGAGCAAAACCTACCGATTGTTTTGTCACTGTTCGAACGTGTACTGCGAACTGGCCCTATTACACCAAGACTGTTTTACCAGAAATTTTCCGAAATAGTGAGGCGTTATGTTCGAGTTTAGACATGAGTATTTCTTTCTATCCTACGCTGACATAATGATTGATTGGATTTTTGAACCAACGCAATTTTTCAGCTCTACATAGCCTCAAACATATGGTCCGTTCCACATAAACTGTAACGGGTCATATAGCTACAGGTAAAAACTTTTAGTTTCAACTTTAACACCACCCGCCGGTTAATCACAGCCGTCGCATCTCCAAAGCTTTTGTCATTAAATATAAACCCATATTTCGCAAATATGCCAGTTAGAGGAACTATTGATGGAATGCTGATGGAGCACATCCATGAGAGTGATATTCTTGGAACTGCAAAAGAATACCAAGTGGAGCTCTTTTTAGTATGCTTACTCGATATGCAGCTTCATTTTGAGGGGAAAGTCTGTCTGTAAGTAGATTAGGTTGCAGTATGTTCACTGCTGTTCCCACCGCTGGCTGACACTTCTGGAGGTTATTGAACAGATAGGGCATGTCGAATGGTGTGTTATGTACAGATGATATGAGATGATATTTTCTTTATCGCAAATGTAAGTACTGATACTTATCTCCTTCTATTCCTAGAAACCCAGTTCATCAGAGTCGAAAGTTCACTGTGAGCACAGAGCAGGATGGACGACTGGATCATTGTGGTATTCCGGGACTAAAGTACCCAGTTGAACGAGGAATCGGACAAGCAAGGGTTAGCATATCCAATTTCCGAGTTTTGCATAATGAGGCACAAATGGAAATTGTTGCAATGTCTATCAAATCGAATTCATGAAGCTTGCGCTGGCTACACGCCAGACGATGAACTTAAGCTTTTGGATGAAACTTTTTGTCAGTCAGTATTATGATAAAATCATATCTCGTAATATTCAACGACCGGAGCTGCAGCGCTATGAATCTTCTGTCGAGTGAAAAGTATTCTATATGAACTTCTGAAACAACGATGAAATATCCTATATATCACTGACTAAAAAGCCTGAAATGCCCTGAGCACGACGTTTCATCCCGCAGATTTAAGACAATCCCTCGCCTCCAAACCAAACCTGCGTTTTTTGCCCAAAACTCTAAGGATCAGTATCGTTATCCTGTTCTCCGTTCATTTTATAATCTCTGCGAAACGGTTTACATCGGTCCCACAACAAGGAAACTGCCAGAGTTTATATACGAATACCATCCGCAACAGCGGATCCCTAGCACAATTTCTGCCCACCTGGTAGACTCAGATAACATCTACCGCGTTGCACGCGCCCACGCCGGAGGTCTGAAATGTTGTATCTTGGTGGCTGTAAAAGCAGTCAGAATACGGCTGCAAAATTCTAATCTATGTACAGAAGACTTTTACTTAAACACTCTGGTTAATGTGGCCTGCGCCGCTGGAACAAGGATCGGAGAACCACCGTAACCATGTCCATAGTTTCTAAGTGACATTAGATTTCTATCGTATCAGTGACCGCGCAACTGATTTTTGGTAACTCACTTTATTGGGTTGTATTTGCTCTGAAGATGACACATCGACTACAAACTTGTCCACTAAGGTTTGACTGTCGATCGTCTATCTAGTGTCTTAAATGAGGATGGTATAACGATAACATACTGCTTGGTGTCTCATTGATGTCTGAACTGATTCAGACCATCAATACTGTTTACTTAAGTTTACCTAAGCGACTGGTCAACTTGCTGTTATGTTTAAGCTCTATGACTTCTATATTGTACCTGTCTGGATATGTATTACCACAAACGTGCTTGTCCATAGGCGTTTGATTATATTACAGTGATGGTCTGTAGAAAAACTTTGGGTTTGAAATAACCAATCAGTACTTCATTGTACATACATTTATACTTGCAACTTTTCCTAACGAGGAATTAGTTGTTCTGCCATCCGAAGCTTAGGCAATTGTTGTCATAGTGAACGCCTTATCAATCTGACGTCAATAAGGATACAAATTAACTTCCACATGAAGCGATTAGTTGAACAACGTCTAAAAACACTAATGCTCAATGAGCTAGTCTTTGAACCGTACGTCTGATGGATTGCGCAACCGCAGATCCATCACGTCAGTAAAAATAACTTGACTTTATTTAAGTGGCTGTAGTACCAAGCTCTGATATTACCTAAATTGATTTCTACCACTATCTTACCACTCTTAAGATAACATTACACATTTCTGACTCGATTAAAATGTCAAGCACACCTTCAAAAATGCCACAACACATTTTTCTCTACTCAGCATGTGTGTGCGCTTCTTTTTGGGTGCACACAACACTGGTCACACCCTTGAAGAGTACGCAGTGTTTGGTACCCGCCTGATAACTACTACGTCCGATTGTTACACAACACGTTACATCGATCGCGGCACGTTTGTTCGTTAGTTATTCAGTGAACTACCTAGCATACCGCATAGCTGAATACCACGTAGCCTTATTTCACGTGACTTTTCTTCCATTGATCTATGGACACTTAGTGGTCCATGTGACGTGCACTAGGTTTAGAGCTTTTCTACAGGTAGCAGCCATAAATGGAATGGATAAATAGTCTTCTGGCTGATCTTCTGGCAGCAAAACATGTGGAATCACAAACAGCTCAAACACTTCATTTGCACAGCTGCATAACTATGACCTAAGCACTGTTGCATTGACATTTGCTCACCATGAAGAAGTATGGCGTACATGTAGCTCTTTTTTGTTGTGACAAAACAAATCTCAACCTCAGTGCACTAATCTGCCGGTGTGTCATTACACTCATGTGCAGTTTGTAATAAATTTCATTCCCTTCTTAGAACCAAGCATTTAGCAGCTTGACTTCTTTACATCGAGCGATTCTGTAATCTATCTTGTGCTAAAAAGTATCAATCAAAATTGAGGAAAGAGGAGAATGAATCTGAAAACCTTTGGAAAATCTTGGATCGAAAAAATTGTCACGACTCTTCTGAAACGTATTATTATAAGGTCATGTGAACACTGTTTTTATCGTGGCAACCCGATTGAGACAGCCAACTCTCAAACAAGAGCGTTCATAACAATTCTGCAACAGGGATATTGACAGGTGTGTAGAAGCTAACGACTCAATTAGATCTATCGATAACTCATCTGATGAAATGAAAAAATGGTGTTTTTCCACAATGTTTTGAAATTTTCATCATGGGTGCTCATTCTGCATTTGTGACTAAACAGATGGAGTGTCCGCATGAAGCGCTCATTTATAGTCGT
This sequence comes from Paragonimus heterotremus, assembly GCA_013368495.1. Taxonomy (NCBI): domain Eukaryota; kingdom Metazoa; phylum Platyhelminthes; class Trematoda; order Plagiorchiida; family Troglotrematidae; genus Paragonimus; species Paragonimus heterotremus. The sequence continues at coordinate 81,422 of LUCH01001003.1, forward strand.
GTGGATAGATCAACGTACGAATTAATTACTGTTGAGTGGTAGGGGATTCTTATTTTCTTTGTGGATTGAACATAACTCACAAGTGATCATAGCTTTCACATTCCCATAGACTTTCCAGTCGATCGCTTTTGAAAAGAAGCACTAGGCTGGAGTTTCGCTCTCATTAGAGCTCGTCATTAGTGTATATCCTTGCTACTGCCGGGACCAGAACTCCGACCACGCTGTTCATGAGGCAACCGTGTTTACCACTGCGCCACTGACCTCACATTAGGCACGACCGAATTATCATATATGAACGCTCAACCACTTTCGCTTGTGAGCAGTGATCAGTCCCTGTAGTAAAAAGAATATGTACTGGTGACGAGCTCTAATGAGAACGAAACTCGAGTCTAGTGCTTCTTTTCGAAAGGGGCCGACTGGAAAGTCTAGGGGAATGCGACAACTGCGATCAATTGTGGCTGGTGTTCAATCTATATGAACTAATTACCAAGGTACTATTAAACAATATGTTGTTCCGAATGCATTTTGGTTCCGTTCAATGTACCTACCTTCAACAGAGGTAACAATGGAGGTGGGGGTTGGATGAAACTTTGTTACATGAAAGACTTTGTGACGATAACCCCTCTGTTCACATCTTCCGTGGACAAACTACCATTTTGTTCAAAAAATAATTTGACAGTCCTTTGGAAGGTTCAGTTAGGCAAACTGTTGAAGGAAGTGTTGAAAATTTGATGCAGATTGATCCTGTCAAAAAAGTTTAAAAATTTGCCCAGTTATATGAACTGCCCGTTCAGAGACGTGTCTGGTCGGGAGCAATTTATCAAAGAATCTAACCAATGAAACTTATTACAAAGAGAAACAAAACACCGGACGTTTAGTGATTCGCTATAAGGAGCAAACTGTTTAGAGAAAGTTATCCTGTAAAAAGAATTTTTGAAGATGACTGAAAAACGCTGAATTCGTTCAGACCTACAACAAGTTATTCATGCTGCCGGATTATGTGGCGCATTTCTACCAAAATCGGACTTCAGTATTAGATCTCAAGATACTCAGCCTAAGCAAGCAACCACTGTGCATGTGTACACCTTTATATACACCTGAGGACGGGTGATATCTGTCAAACAAATTGTACCTATTTATGAAACTAACATCGCGTCTCCGACTCAAAATGTGGATAACATACTGAACAAATACGGCTACTCTTTTATTTGTGATTGTAGCTGACAAGCAGATGTCGTTAAAAGTTGTTTACATAGTGCCACGGATTAGATCAATTGCAGTACAACCTATTCTTAAAGCAACTGGGAATAGTCAGGGTGTGTCTCTTTCAATCCTTATCCACGTAATTCCAATGATTCTATGATTATATCATCATCATCATCATAACAGCCATGAGCCTGACCAAATGGTACTGTGGCTAGGGCCGCCGCTCACCTCAACAGTGACGTGGAATATCCTAGAAGAAAACGTTACTAAGAAGGTTGAGAATTAATAAAAGAAGACTAGCCGGAAGAACTAGAAATGGTATGGATACAGGTACGCTATTGACTGCGACACATTGCCATCTCGGATAGCGTCTCTAACCAGCGGTTTGGGTGATCACGAGGACCCCATCCAGGCAGGCGACACCTACCCAATCTGCTCAATGGAGCAGTCAAGGTCTTCATATTTCGTGACCACGTTGTTGCTTGACTACCACGCGCTTTTACCCAATCGTTGGTGGTCTCAGTATATAATGCCCGGTACGGTAAACGATCAGATGACATACGGAGAACATGACCCAACCAACGCAAGCTGTGCAACGTAATTAGTTGACCAATAGATCGCGCATCCCGAGCATTCCGGAATACGCGCCGGCGAACGGCCACATTGCTCACGCGATCAGTCCACTTAATATGGGCCAATTGACGGAGACAACGATGGTCAAACACAGCAAGTTTGTTGATATCTTCTTTGTGAACAGGCCACGTTTCCGAACCATAAAGCAAAATGGAGCGCACACAAGCGTTATATACCCTTCCTTTCAGTGACAACTGGACGTCTTTTCGACGCCACAGATGATGCAGTTTGGAAAACGCAACTCGTGCCTTTGCTATCCTTGCTGATATCTCATCAGTAATATTACAGACTGACGAGATGGTGATACCCAAGTATGTGAAACTGATTATAAGTGTTTTAATTATCACATATTCGCGCGAGAAATCATCGCTATCCCCTGCCTCACACCTCGCTCGCTTCGAATGTGGCCGCGTGTTAATTTTTACAAGTAAGTTTCAACTTTACTTACTTTAATCTTCAATTAAAGGTTTCTTAAATTTTAGCAGTGTATCTGGAAAGTTTTTGACAGAAAAGCATGTAATATGTGTGTAAACACATTGACTGCTGTAGACATATAAATTTGTTAAAAATTCGGCTTGAGTAGATAACGAATTTCTTGAGTTTTTACCAGGTTATGAAGGCAGGTCCATATCAGGTAAACCAGGGTTCAAATATTGGTCGGTGGAAGGAATTTTGGTTGAAATAATTTGGGCACCAACTACAACTCCATGAAAGTTTCAGTCAACTCTTCTCTATAAAAATTACAACACACAGGCCTAGTTCTTGTCAGAGCTCTTGAGCAGTGCATGTCATTGTCATGACCAGGATTAGAACTTCGGCTAAGCTTTTCTGAGGCTAATATGTTGACCACTACTAACTTCTCACTAGGTATCAGTGAATCAGCGTATATAAACGCGGAACTACATTCGTTCGAGAGTGTGAAATTTACGAACACTTGTATTATTTTCAATTAAATAACCACCAGTTTTTTTCTTCAACTTTTGTTTCAATAATTTCTTTAGCTAGCTAGCGCTGCACGCTCGGTTCCGTCTGTCTGTGCATTAGTTAAGCATGAAGGGAAACTTTGGAATTTCCACATATTTTACTGAGTCGTCGCCTAGTTGACCACTTAGTCTAAAGTTCTTTCTGCCCTGGGAGGAACAGAAGTAAATCACCATGACGTCTTGCACTGACGACAGGCAATTACACGGTCAAAAGAGCCTCATGATTTATCCTGTGCATATCAGGATAAAGCGAATTATGACGGCTTTTTGTACTCATCGTTTGCATTTTAACGAAGAGTGGTTACGACGGCTTTCTTGTCCTAGTTCACAGTTGTTAGCAAATGAATAATGAGCTGCTGGATCCTGGACCGTAGTTACCCTGGTATCTGATGACACATTACAAGGTAAAATGAGATGCGTAAAAGTTTCAAAATCACCTCAATTCATCTAACGGCAGGAAGATATCGTTTTAGAAGGCATATGCTTTAGTCTCTGAAGAAGTGGTACAGTACGTTTGCCTCTTCGTCCAGATGTTCTGCTACAATAAAAACATATCACATTTTGCAAATTAACGCTTAGAAAGCTCCAAACCTTTCACATCGGAGGATAGGAAGATGGGAACACACCGAACTACCTCTGAGATCGCTCCCCCATTTACAGATCATAGGTATATGTATACGTTTTTAATCCGTAATTCTATCATAATTCAGGTTCAAAAAGTGTCGCGAAGCTGAAAGAAGTTTACTTACTAGCTGAGCGGGATGTGTTGCTACCTTTTAGAAACACTGTTGAAAGTCTTAATTAGTTCATAGGGACTACTCACCAACTTATGATGAATAAAACTAAACATCATATTTTCTTCCTTCATATAGATCCCATGCCCTTTTGTTTTCAATGAAAATCATTGTACGACAAAATCCGTTCTGTTGAGTAGTCGCAAATTTGACCGACATTATAATGAACATCACTTTTGGATCGCAACGTTCACAAGCCAGCTTCTTTCAAAGTGAAATACTAGACCAAAATTTTGTTCTTGTCCCAATTCGGCCCACAATCGTGTCAGGTCTAATGATTCGTTAATCATTCCTCTTGCCGTCTACTAACCAGGGTGAGATGTGAACAAGTACGCGCAACTGCGTATTAAATAAGATCATTTTACTGCCCAGTTTGAAGTACCACGCTAAGACGCTGTTAATGTGTAAGATTACAACTGTTGTGCAGTAAACAATCTGCGCTTAGCTATCCGAATGCTAATAAGAAGCCAAAACTTTATTGAAACGTGAGAGCAATGACAGTTCAGACTGCATGTGATACAACTATCCTTCTATTTATAATTGCTAATCTGACCAATTCTGTGTGTTTGTCGGCTTGACAGCCACAAAGATATAAATTACTACGTAATGTGCTCAATGATGAATAGCCCAGAAAAGCACGTCCGACAGATGTAACCATAGAGGAGGAGTGTAAAACATTGCATCAACTGAGAGTGATTATGTTTTCATGTGCACATCTATTGGAGATGCACCTTGGATGCACCACTGAGTCCATTTTTCTGTTGGCAACGGACATTTTTCAGATTATGTCTAAACAGCAAAGCAAAATTTGCGATTTTTGTAGGTAAACCATCTACAAGTTAACGTCCGAAATTTTCGCACACTTGCCGGATTTTATTCGTGCACATATTGCAGGAACTGGTTAGGAGGATGAACAAGAGTTATGAGCAAATTGGTGACCTGCGATGATGATGTGCTGACTGAGTCTGACACTACGGTCGTCTAGTGAGTATGTGCTCTTGTATGCGATTACACATATAGTGAGTTTATTGTGTCTACTCTAACAAAGACTGACGTGGTTTTCAGCCATTTTTGTCCCAATGGTAACTCTTGAGGAGGACTATGAAGAATGCTGTGACGGTGATGAACGTTAGTCATTGTCAGTAGTCATATCGATCTAAGTTTAACTATGGTATCCAGCAGGCGAACGTAAAATTGTATCAAAAATAGTGATGGGGTGAAGCAAAGATATTCAGTAAATTTCATGGATACCTTGAGCTGACCGCCTGTATGTAAGATCACAGTTATAGCCTAGTTGGTGTCAGCGGTGATAACTTCGTCAGAACATCTAAACCATATGTGTCAAACAATTCACACACCACAGTCAGGCCGTGCATGTGTCTGTGCTTGTGTGCGCACATATCGGGAACTCACTCTGTCTACTTCAGCAAAGAATGAAGTGGTCTTGATGAACTGTTGGTCGAATGAGGGCTCTTACGGAGAGCTTTGAAGCTGGTTATACTTGTGATGAACGTTCGCCCTTGTTTGTAGTTATACCGAGCCAAATCCAGTTACGTAATGCAGTAAGGAGACACAAGGTTTCACTAGCTATGGCAAGTGAAAGAGGTACCGCTACTTAGCATAAGTATTGTGAGATGACCGCATATATTTGTGAAGAATATTTGGAACAACCACTATCACATTGGTACTAAAGTTGTCGACAGTTCGCCGTCTCAGATGTCCGGAAACTGATCCTAACGTGAAGCTGCTACTGAGATATTCTAAAAGTTATCTCACTTCCGTGACTTCGATACACGACATGTGAAAGCAATAACTGAAAGTGGTTACCAGAATGAAAGGCCTTTGGTTTTTGCACCGTAAAAAAAATATCCCATATACTCCTCAATATCACACGGACAGAAGTTCACGGTTTTCAATATGTATGAATCCATTTTTGTCTATTTTCACTTCTACCATGCACTTAGCTACAGAATGAAATACACACACACAGAAGTCAGTGATTGAGAAACTTCACAAATGAACAACATTAATGTTCTCGCATAATTGAGTTCTATTCTACTAGGTCTACGAAGGAAGGGCTGCATAAAGCCTTATACAATGAAAATTGACATCAGATTTAAAAAGTTTATGTTGGATCTTTGCCGTATGACAGAATTAATCAAGTTACATCTGTACAGAGAGATAGCAGAAACTGTTGCCTACTATCACCACTACTAATCAGTAGTGGGTCAGGAGTATGGATTTTGACATTGAAGTAGCCCAGAGAAAAATACAAAAAGCACTGGAATGTAGCGTGGCATGAAACGGTTCTTGGTACATACAGGAACTGAACATTGGTACCCGTGGTAACCATGACGTTCTGAGACCAGTGTCATACACAAGTGAGTGTTCTTGTTTGTAGTTATGTAGAAACGCATAACTTATATATTGGTTTGTTGAATAAACAACCCTTGCACCATCCGCGTTCTTGACTCACAACACTAATACATTTGAAAACCATAGGTTTCGAGGGGTGTCTACATGCATGCTACTTCAAAATGTATTTGGACAAATGAAAATGACTTCAGAATTAAATGAACAAAAGAATTCAAGGGAGAGAAATATAACAGCTTTCTGGTGTGTGAGCACTGTAAATATGAGGACGTTTCTAACTTCATACGAGTACTAAAAATGCGGAAAACCAGCCATGCAACCTTCGTTTGTTATCGTTAAATAAGGTGAAAAACAGAAACAAAATCGTACGGTGTGTTGTAATTTATGCGAGCGGTATATCATTTTATGTCCTCTCTTATCTTCTGCATCCTTCCTCCTCACTAATTACAATTTGACTCATGAACAATGCCGGAATTAAGTTTCTTTCAACAAGGTTGTTAAGAATTCTACGTATAAGCGATTTCAGTCCTCTGGATAGTGACTTACTTACGGTGGACCAATTTTTATGGCATGGCCTGATCACCTTTGACATAATTATTGTCGTGAAGAAAGGCATCCTTGTACGCATTGGTAAACAGTAACCGTAAAGCTAGTTGGATATTCACTACTGATGGTCTAAGGTAACAAGTGTGTAACCCAAGTATTGGAAAGAGTTTAACTGGAAAGTCCATAGGGACACAAAACCTGTAAGCAACTGTGTTTGAATTTTAGTTGATAATGACCGAAACTATCTTTTCCGTCATTTGTACATCCATGTGTAAGTTCATTCCTTCCTTTGTTATTAAACACTACACAAATTATCGCTGAATTCTGCGATTTCAACTATGAGAGAAATCTTACATGCGAGGTAATTGGTATGAGTTCAGTTCATTTCAAGGATAATTATAAACTGAGTTGAATTAACTGACTGAGTAAATAAATGATCTCATTAGTCACCATCCAATGTCCTAGACAGGAGATAGTCTTATATGGCATATCCGAGGTCAATTGTGTATGTGGACGTGGTGTAGAAACGACTGTGGCTATTCGAAAAATAGGAGAGTTTTAAAGCTCGAACGAACCGTTTCTCTGACCAATACACTGGTTTATATAATCTGATCGCGATAGTCTAGTCTGTTGCCACATTGCACAGCTTGTCAGTTTTAAACCGACTGGCTGAAACGTTTTAAGTCACCTGAAATGTTTTCTATATGTCTTTCTGACAACTGTACATGATAAGATATAACTGACTTTGTGACTCTGATTTTGACTAAACTTGGACTGTGTTCTTTAGATCGTACAAACCAGCGTGCATATTTCTTTAAGAGATATTACCCTGCTTAAGAATTCATTAGGTTGCCGATGCACATATTCATCAACAGTCAACTAAGTACTGAATGAATGAGTTGCCTTGTCTGAATACTTCAAGGGCATATTTTGAAGGCATTTCAATTAGCTAACCAATAACATCATCTACACATGGGGAACAGAAAAGAACGAAGTTTCAATGTGCGCAACAAGTCACAGTGCTCAAAATGACCAGCTGTTACAGGCTGTCAATGTAACATCTATTATCAGACTGTGAGTCACTGTTTAGTTGCGGATCGATCACGGTGGTTCATAATTATCATACCCTAGAGCAACTGAAGGAAAACGGATAACTCTTAAAAAAGCACCCTTTTTGTGGATTCGCTTCTACATTTTCGAATGATCTGGCAATCCACAATGGACTACGCTTTCAGAGGAACGCCTGTTCATTTGGAGGAGTTGGGGCGAAAATATTTCCGCATATTCCTAGTTCGCATTCAACCATCTTTCCTTGCTTTAGGTTTGGTCACTGAAATATGGTCGGTAACGTCAGAAGAAGCTCAGCACTAGGCGGCTAAGTACAACGAAAGTAAGCTTTATATCTTTTTGATATATTCCAAACTGTCTCTAACGGTTGGTTTGTTTTCCCATCAATAAAGTATGCTTGACCACAGGGTACCACTGATGAAACATCTCACACCATGCGAAGCAAGCAGAAAACTGTGTACACATTATGTGATACACGGAACATTCTGTTCATTCATGTAAGATGTTGCTCTTCATTTCAGCCGCCTAGGACTCAGGCACCTCCTGATTATACGTTACAAGACTGTATTATATTCAGTTAAGTGAAAAAGCTGAGCTATCTACAAAAAGGTTGAAAAAGGCCAGTACTGCTGTTCAATGAGCCATACTAAGTTGATTTCAATACAGAATACTGTGATGATAATAGTCAAATGTGGAGATTTTCAAGAAGAGTAATCACAATCTATCTCAGATTATCGTAAGCATTTTGTGGAGTATAACTGTTGAAACCCCCATTTTGCTGAAGAATCGTCGTTACCTGCAACAAAATATTAGAGTCCGAAATAGAAGAAGGAAAGGGTGTTGGGAATAGCACTGCTCATCAAAATAATTTGCTTTTGATCGATTCAACCCGACATGGCCAGTTTCCTCATTAATCGGTAGACGTCCGTTCACATCCATCCTTTGTTACTGAGTTGTCTTGCCATATAAAAAAACAACCAGAATTAGCTTATGATTGACACTATTTTAGGACAATTCAGTACTTTAAAGATATCTAGACAGGTTTTCTCCATGAAAGCCAGACTTCCGGACACAGACATCTTGATGCTGGTTAAAGCAAAACTGTTCACTTAGTGAAATACTTCACGGTGATTACTCGTAAACCGATATTCTATGGCTAGTTTTATCAGTACTTAATCTCACCCAGTACTAATAGTCTGCACGAGATTCGAACCAGATTCCATCGTGTTGCCAATCAAAACCCTTCTCCGCCTGACCGCTGAGTTCAGCATGTAACCCGCACGTCACATGACAGGTTGACGATTTATAGGTTACCACTGGTACCGCAAAGGTAAGTAGTTCAATCCACTGTTAAATTATTTCTATCCGATGGGTGTAAAAATGCGCGATAGTGGTCATGTTGAAGTGTTGGCTCTGAAGTAAGCAGTTAAAGGAATCTTCGTCAATATAAACGTCTCCTGTAGTGATCACGGCGGAAACAACTTGATCGTAGGATGGGCCATGTCGTTACAGGCAACATGTTAGTAGCACTATCGTTTATCATGAGATCACGGTTGCGTTGTTAATGGGACTAAGCTACTGTCTTAAGAAGTCAACAGCTCAAGATGTAATCAGTAAAATCTGACCAACAAATCAACTATCTAAAGATGAGGAACAGAGCACGTTGATTTTGAATCTGTGAAGTAAGTTATAACCTCACGCTATCACACTAATCTCCAGAAATCAATTCGTTTGTCAATGACGTTGACTTCGACAGTACCCGAAGGAAGTTATCGCGAGCTTTGTTTATATCCATAATTTGACAATTACTTAAGTTTGACTTCATGTCATACTGACTTACAAACCTCACACTTTTGAGTAACAGCATCGAACGATGGCCGATTAACTTTTTAGTCGCTTACAACATTGTATTCAAGTTGATTTTATTGCTAATTAAGAACCGTTGATCAGGGTTTACTGGGTCACAGAGCATGAGGAACATGTTTCCGACAATTCCCTAAAGGGTCAACACGATTATATGGGATATTAAAAAAGAACTGTGATACACAGTTGGCTAAAATCAAAAGCATAACGATCACCCACCTTTCAGTACACAAAAATATGTCATCGGTCACTGTTCTGGACAAGGGATAGGTTTACGCTTCATTATGCTCTGTAGTATTTAACTGAACAGAAATGTCTCAGTTTACCAGATCGTTAAATCTCTTTTTTCCTTCACGGATATACCACGTACCGATCGTCAACTTGTGTAAATACAACGAGTATATTTGAATACCCTTTGTTATCGCAAACTAAAATGTAGACAAACATTGGGCAGTGACAATCATAAAACCTGTTCGTTGTTTTCTAATGAACTATGCAGAGCACTTCCCTAGCACACGTCAGGGCTAGGAAAACAGAAGTTCGGTCCATTTTTTAAAATAAAAATGTAACATGTTTGACTGAATCGCTTCACACCGTGTTCGCAAATTCAGTCATGTCGATATTGTGGCTCAGATCAACTGATCAATTCAAAGTTTACCAGCTTCCCTAGTTGTGAAGTCATCCATTTTGATGAATCCAGGGTTAATTCGTGAAATCTTAGGTCGTAAGTCACACAAAATCAGACGCAATATAAAAAAACCACTGAGACTGGATGTCGTATATTTATTGAACGGAACGCACATGTACTCTCATTGTACACTACACAGCATGGACAAGGATGTTAGAGAGGTTGAGGAATGGTTGCCAATGAACAGATTAAATGGAAGTGTGTAAAGTTAGGTTTTTGCAACATGCAAAAAAATGATCCGGTGGTGTGTCTTACTAACCTGGATGCAATGTGCAAATGTAAGTTTCTCAACCATTTTAAACAACATACCTTAGGTAGGCCGATGACAACTCCAAGTCCTCGACTGAAGTCGAACGAACGATACCAACGTTATGTCCTTAAACAGCATGCGTCTTGCTAGTTGAACTATGACGGCACGCCAACAGCTTGGAAACTTCAGAGTAGGAATTCGGTATCACTAGCTGCTTCTTATGTAGATCTGCCCACATTTATAGTCTGCATCGCTTGCCAGGCAACCCATCGAAAGCGATCCGAACTATAACACTTTGTACTGCCGAGGGGATTGGAATCATGATGCTTGACCTGGTATTATATCACCAACAACGGTCTGTTCAGGCGCTGCACCTACTATGGCCACAGATCCGCCAGATCGATGGCCAACCTGAGCGGTCAAACCAATGGACAAGCGTGACGTAACCGACCAATCAAGTCATCGCCCGTTGACTGACCAGTGACCTAGTTTCTCTGTAATAAGTCTGATCGATATCTCGATCTAACTCTATCAACTCCTTATATAATTGTATCGGCCTGAAGATGAGTTATCGAAAATATATGTTCGCCTGTATGTCTGTATTCTCATTCTTATAAGTATCCGAATAATATGGTCTTTTTAGAGCTAAACACTGCCGTCGATTCAGTTGCTCATAACGTTCTGTGAAGTTGATCTATTCATGAACTGGTTCTATAGAAATAGATTAATCTGTTAAAATCGTTGTCTACTCACTATGAAACAGGGGTAAAAATTTTATGGACGACTGTCTCAGATGTTTGTTACTTCAAGTGGTGTTCGCCAAGGGTATCCCATCACTCCGTTACTGTTCACCTCTGTTATGGGTGATATCCTGAAAGGTGCACTTCAGAAACCCAATGAAGTTGGTGTCCAATTTCTTTCTGGCACTAAGTTGACCATCATGGAAGAGTCGGATCGTATAGTCTTTCTTGGCCTACCTGCCGAAAACATGGAGACCCTGCTGAGTAAAATGAACAAGCGACCGGCCTGTATGGAATGAGTTTTGTATCTTCAAACTGCAAAGTATTGCTTCAAGACAGGGGTAATTCAATTCCTACTTTCTTTACTATAGGCATTCCGTTTGAGACTGGACAGTTCCGCACGCTTTGTCTGGGAAGTTGCCAGTTCCCCGAAAACATTGCGTGACCACAAGTGACAAAGTTCAATCCTGAGTGACCTTTACACTTGCCATGGTCGTGCGCGACTCCGGTCTTCACAATCGACCTACGCCCTCGTGACAACCGTTGTTGTCATCCCGACTACACACCTAGACTGTAATGTCTAGACTTTTGTCTGGTCCATTCCATTTGACCTTGCTTGTTGCTAGTCACAAACCCTATAAATACGAACGGGTTTGTGACCATGTCTTCTTCGGATTGAGTGACATACAACAGCTCTTTCCGGAGGCCAGTCTTTTCTCTGTGTTCGTTCGTTAGCCTCAAGTGGTTGGGTTGGCCGGGAAGATACGCATTAGTCGTGCATATCTCGTAGTTAGTCGTTCAGAACCGTTGCACGTCGTTCCGTTACCTACCGTTTCACTAACCGTTATTCTGTTGTCTGTTTACGCGCTCGTAGGACGTATACCTCAAGATACAATACGCTTAGATAGAACTTTTTCGTCAGCTGATGATATTCCTGGTGAATAATCAATTAGAGTAAGAAAAGCACGTGTAGCCCTTACCAACCTGCGTCAACTATGGCCCCAAAAAGACGTCCAGTCGTCATTTAACAGAAGGGTGTATAATGCTTTCGTGTGTTCTTTTTAGCTCCATAGTTCAGAAACACACCCTATCAGCGACTATGGCTGTAACAGATTTAATGAGTTTGGCCGTCGTCATCTCAACCAGTTATCTCATATCAAGCGTAATGATCACATGAACAACACTGTTGTATGTTCGAACGTCCAGAGTACGCGATCAGTTGGTCAGCTAATCAGGTTGCACAGACTGCAATGGTTGGGTCACGTATTCTGCATGCCAACTGAGGATTTTACGCACCGGAACTTATTTGTTAAGATCACTAACAGTTAGATAAAACCATGGGGCGGTCAAGCAACTACGAGATTAGGAAGCATGAAGGCCCCAACTAGTCCACTGATTGAAATGTGTAGGTATCGTCTGCCCTGCTGTAGTCTTCGTGATCACTTAAGTTGCTAATCAGAGACCTTATCCCCGACGGTTGCATGCTGTAATCCGTGGTGGGTTTGCATTCACATTATTTCTAGTTCTTCTGCTCATTCATGGTTTGTTGACTTTTTTTTTTGGTGAGTTGTTTTCTTCGAGTTAACTGTTGCGGTGAACGGCAGTTTGATCCACAATATCTCCTGACCAGGCTCGTGACAGATATGAACGAATGAGTGTTTCAAATTCACGACCAGAGGTTTTATGGATTCAGCAACTTCTGTGGATAATTTATTTAAGCTTTCCAATCGCTTCATAAGTAACGAACAGTGATACCATGTGGTTGATACCATTTGGTTTTCGATCGTATAACTTGTAAGTATGTCTTACTGAACATTGGATTCATGCTTATTCGTTATCTCCATCTACAGGACTTTGTTGGGCACTTAGTCCGGAAGAACGTTAACCCCACTTTGTATAAAGTTAGTTTTACAAGTATAATGAGTAATCCATGTCAGAACGCCCTGCTGCCTGATATAAATACATTCCGTTATATTATTGTGATTCCCTTCCCCACAATAGATGACATCTGTTCATCCTGTCCACCTATCCTCAGGGCAATGGACACCGTCACGTGTGTGTCAGCTGACCTGTTAACCAATATTTCAAATAAGTACTTACGTATCTTGACGTCTTAGTTCCACATCCAAATGCGTTATTTTGACTCTGATCTATTCTGTTGAAAGCACAGAGATACAGCACCCTCCCCTGTGCTGAACACGTTCGATTTCGGCTGCCGCATTGATTTATTCTTTCATCTTGTTTGTTTTCCACATTTGTTGAAACAGCGAGTAAGCTAGGTTTACATATCACCATTACAGTAAATTCCGTTGATTGTTTTGTCGATTATCTAGGCCGTTACATTCTGCCCTCGATTACTTAACTGTCGTTTATGAGACTGTCGTCCTCGTTTGTCGCTTAAATGGTAATCAGTAATATTGGGAATTAGAAAGTTCGAATAGCTTCAGGAATTGTACTTGAATTCAAACTTCCCTTGTAAGTAATAGGAAAGAGATCTTAGACTGTAGCTATTATCCATGGGTCAACAACACGGATTTATGGTTGTACACCTGCGTTAAAGAAACCAGGATCTGATATCAATGACAAATACTACGTCACAAGCCGTAATCCGATTGGTCCAATGCAGAACAGAGAACTTGGCAAATAACGGAAGATATAACACTGAATGTGTTTGCCAAATTCTAATGTTGTCCCATAAGCTGTCATCAGATTGATCCGCTGTTAGGTTGTCTGTTGTGCCAGGGTTTGTACAATCCATGTACCGAATAGGTTTTCAACACATAATTACTGTGTCAGTAATACAGTCTGGTCTACGTTTAAGTCTCGATAAGCGGGACATTTTAGCCAACTTAGTATTATTGATTTCACTGATTGTAATGGACAGTTCGTTTTCATTACAGATGCTCGTTAACAGTTGAAAAAGTTTACCGAGAGTTCCGATGAGCACAAGGTTTCGACTGATCGTTATTACAAACAAGTTGGAATGCATATCGGCAGGTTCGGCATACATACATAGCACCAAACCTGAAACTCGGCAGGTGATCTACCAGGATGACCAAATGTGATCTAATCGCAGTTGACTACTCTCAGCTGATACTTCTGGAGGTGTGTATACGTGTGAGTAACGAAGTGTTCAATTGTGCTGGATGCATCGTGACCAGTGTAGCGAAAACGATAAGATCAAGGTGTTTGTGATGATGAGCTGCTCTTACTTGTGAGCTTAGTACAAATTTATATAGTGTGATATTGAAAAGCCACATTCTGCACCGAAGTCATAAACAGTTTGTTTATTCTATTCAAGCAGCTGACTGTAAGTAATTGTTGTTCTCATAGTAAATGCCTCGAGCCAGTGTTACTCACCTTCGAAGAATTTTTCTGTAAAAATATGCGGCGCAACAAATCTAAACTGAACTTGGACGTGGTATACTTAAATATATAATGCCATAATTAATTCGACTTCAATCATTTGAAACCCAAGTTTTTAATACAACAAAACACAAGAACAAAGAAACATTGTTAAGATAGATATTCTCGAAAATTCCGTAATAAACATTGTAGTGATACAGGCAATTAACAGCAATGAAGTTTCTTCGATTATTTTGGGTAGGCAGCATAAATTCTGTTGTTTGTGATGTGTTTTGTCAACGAATTGGCTAGTTAAGATAACTATGCTTTTTCTGTTGTTTCGTGTTAGTTTCCAGGGCATGCCTTTTGTCATTAATCTCAACATTGTTTGATAGTGTCTACAAAACGGAAAGATACTTTTTAAGACACGTTTAAATCAAATTATTAGTCTCGTTTTGATGGAAATGATGGCTGAACTGTCAATGATGCGGTGGTGTTGACAGTTAGTTTTCGCTTTCAACTCATCGATCACCATTGTAACGACACACTAGGGTGTACTAAACATGATGACTGAATCTCAGTCTTTCATTCACCCCACAGTTGGTCAGCAGATTCTACATCATGATGGCCGTACCAAGCACGCATCTCATTACCAACGTTTAAGGTTATATAGACGTCATATTTTTGTCCGTTTTCTTATTGGCCAAATTTCTTATAGATAACGTCTAGCGAGAGTCAACCAGATAACATTTCTTACAGCCTCGTTGGTGTGCGCCTCTGAACTTTTAGAAACAATGACCGCGCCGTTCAGTTTAGAATTGCTGGGGTACAGTTTAAGACTAGACTTGTTATACATTCGTACATCACGTTATCTGAAGTCGTTTTGGCTTTGCCCATCGAGATGATACAGGAAGCTGGCAATGTCATCATGGATCTGCATCCGACACAACTTTAAGAAGCGCATTACAGAGTCAGAACAGAAGCGACTCGAACAGCTGATAAGTGGCGAGGAATTTGGCGACCGGATGCCATCCTAACTACTGAGACTTTTGATACAAGCGTTAAACGGAAGTAGCATTATTTCACCAATATTTATTATGTCACCGCCCGAACTCCGTCCACAGCACCCTGACCTCACATAAGGTGATGTTTTTCCAGAGATTAACTGGTCTTGCCGATGAGGTGATCAATATTCCCGACACTCAGCAAAGGAGTTGAGTTGCTCCAATGCCATAAGATGCCTTAGCGCATATGCTCTGTCGTCAGATTGACGTTTTAAGAATTTAATCTTGGAAATCTTCAGTTAAGTCAACAATCACTGAACTGTAGTTACCGATCTACGCATCCTCCGGTATACTCGTCACGTCATTATAGTAATCGCTATCACAACCTTTACTGGTATCATACAACGTTCAAAAAAAAACTGGTAAGTGCACAGTATCATGTCGATTTACATGAAAATACTTATATTCAGGAAACTGCTACACCGGTGAGTAATGGCGACGAGTGCACGTGATACTTCACCAACTTGTCGAAGTCTTTTCACCATAGACCGCATCACGAATCAAATATTTCTGGTAGACTCCAGAGTTGAGGCCAACATTATACAACCTACACCAAAGGAGAAGAAACAAACCAACAAGAGTCTTGTCGCGACTGCCACCAATAATGAGGCGGTCAATACATATAAACAAAAATCCTCAATACTGAACGTCCGTCCTTGATGTTCGTTTCCGTGGATATCCACAATGGCTGATATTCATAAAACCAGTATTTATTTTGATTTCCCTTTGCCTTTCGACCTTCTAATGAGGCTGAAAACATACCACTTGGTTGATACTATAACCAACCAGGTAACGATCAGTTTACACGCCTCTAACTTGCTGATTAGCTTAACTCATTCACCACAAGGCCGATGAATGTAATAAACTTTGAAACAGTTGCCAAACTTTAAGTAACCAAATCTTTATGAAATAACAAAGAGACATAACGTCACTCATCACATTTTAATGAATAGTCTGCCAGGATATGGTCGCTCAAGTAGTCTCAACGCTCAAAAGTTACAACAAGCAAGAGACAAATCTCGACATATGCTGCAACTCGGGATCATTTGGCCTTCAAGCAATGGGTTCGCATCACCGTTGTACATGATGTCCAAGAACAACGACTGACGATCACGTGGTGATTATCGTGAATTGGACGGTGTGATGATGCCGAACTGTTATTCATTGCCTTACTTCTATGAATGCGATGAAATCATTCACGGCAAACAAATTTTCTTCCACATCAAGAGAGTCCGCGTCTATGATCAAATTACTACTGGACAGGGCGACATTAAAGGACCGGAATCATAACCTCATTTTCTGAGTTTGCTGACATTCCATTTGATTTGCAAAAAGCAGATCAAACATTTCAACAATTTATTTATCCGATACTTAACTGTTTTAAATGTTTTTGCGTACGTTGATAATATTTCGGTTTCATGCAAAAATTATCAAGAGTACCTAAGTTGTCCACAGCTGACTTTTGAAAGTTGATGTGGTCACCGTGTGGTCTAGAGTCTTGTCAGATGTTCATTCGGATAGTCAAGTATAAACCTCCTAAATCATACTATTGACTCTGGTGGCATCATCTTATCGATTGACAAGATGAAGTCAGTTTCTGATTTCCCACCTCCACCTTCCGTAAAACAACTTGGCTGGTTTTTGGGAATGGTAAATTTTCCGAGGATGTTACTATCAAGTTGTTCTTAACTAACCATCTGTGATTGACGGATAACAAATTGATGCTGAAATAGTAATCACCTGAAGCCTTCCGGAAAACTAAACACGCCATTGTTAAAACTACCGATCAGAAACGCATACGGTCCAAACCAATCCTCTCAATATCCACAGATGCTTGAAAATCTGAAGTTGGGACGTCCAATATCAACATGCGGGAACGAAATTGCAATCACTCGTATTTTTCTCATGGGAAATTGCAGTTTGCTAACACACGTCATAGCACCTTTGGTAGACAGTTGCTAGTTTCCAGCAATCAGACATACTCAACATTTATTGCGGAGTAGAATTCCTTGCGTATATATCGCAGGCCGTATATGCACATCTACTGGTTTGTGAAATATACCTCCAGAGATATTCGTCATTTAGACTGTTTTTCAGTTCGCTCAATGCGGTAGCAGATTCAGTATCCACATCCGACATCAACGCCACTTACGATCAACTTTGTTGAGGTCTTCGAAGCCCAAGAAGAAGATCCTTACTTACTAGAACATTTACGGTCGCTTACCGAGCTCGAACTCAAAACAACCCCCCTTCAAGATTCCTCAAGTAATATTGTTTGTGACATTTCCCAAAATCTTCGTTTGTCAAATCGTTTTTAGAGCTCTTTATAGCCTAATACATTCTAGCATATGCACCTCTGTGAAACCAACGTATAGTCGTTT
This sequence comes from Paragonimus heterotremus, assembly GCA_013368495.1. Classification (NCBI taxonomy): domain Eukaryota; kingdom Metazoa; phylum Platyhelminthes; class Trematoda; order Plagiorchiida; family Troglotrematidae; genus Paragonimus; species Paragonimus heterotremus. The sequence continues at coordinate 99,356 of LUCH01001003.1, forward strand.
CGTATGGCCTTGTGTCAATAAAACGTTCGTGGTTGCTAGAAGACCTTTATCCTGTATGGGACTATCCCTATACAGAGGTATAAACAACAATATTTAGTTCAGAATGCAGTCGCTGAATAGATCGTTACAGGCAGTACCGATCTATGTGAAACAGGAGCACCAAGGAGACGAGACGCACCCACCAAAAGTGTGTTGCCAAGTAGAATCAATTCAAACAAGTGGTGTTCATTCTGTACAAGGAAAAGTGGTGCAAATTGTACATAAAAACAAAGCGAAGTATGAAAATATGTACGATACCCTATAGAACTTCCCCTAGAGCGTTAGAAGAATGAAAACGCTTTATAAAATGGGAAATGTTAAACACAATACTCCTTGAAAACTGTTGGCCATCTGACCGTTCGGCCTGAGCGAGTGCGGAAAAGACCAACAGGGGTTTTCGGGTTAGACTGAGGTACGGGTTGTTCGTTAGACATAAGCTGGGTAGACTGCAACTCACTAGTAGTAAGGTCGACATCGGAAGCCGTGGGAGAATCTACGTTGGGTTTGACTTGAGCAACTGTAAGTTTATCAATGGTCACTGTATCGTGGGATCCATTTCGATCGACCGCAGAAACTTGGGAATCGTTTGATCACACGGAATGGTCCGGAGTATGATCTTTGGAGAGGAGCCTTAACAGCATCGACACGAATGAAAACAGATTCACAAAAGTCCAGTCCTGTATGGTGTTTAACCTGGTGGGCTTGGGCCAGATTATCGTCATGGATGACTTCTACTGCTGCACGAAGGTGGTAACGTCAAAATTAGTTTGGCCGGCATTCAACTTGTAGATCAGTTCACCAGGGAGGCGAAGTGTCGTACAGTAAACTAATTCTGCGGTCGAACAACTAATAACTTCTTTATCAGTCGGTCAAATTCCAAGCATGACAAGAGGTAAGTGATCGGTCCAACGCTAGGGGTCTAGTTGGGTTTTTAAGCAGCCTTTAGCTGACGATGGAAGCGTTCGACCAGGCCATTGCCTGCTGGATGGTATGCAGTGGTTTTGATATGATAGACTCCGAGTAACCGGTTGAAGTCTCTGAACAGCGCTGATTTAAATTGTGTACCTCTATCAGTTGTTACAGAAGTTGGAACACCATACTTTGAAATCCGCTCATCCATGAATGGTCGCACAACGGTTTCGGTATTTGTGTTGGGGAGAGGTATTGCCACTGGCCATCTGGTGAAATGATCAACGCACCTCAAAATATACCGATGACTTTTTGGATACGGCAACAGCTAGACTGTGTCAACATGGACATGACTGAAACGTGCATCAGGGTTAGCGAATGTGTCGGGGGCCGTGATGGTATGTCGGTGGACTTTGCTGCGTTGACAATCAAAGCAATTTTCCGTATGTCTGTTGTGAACAGGGAAATGAAATGTAATCCAACTATCGAACTGCTCTAGGAGAATAACGGTCGGACTTGGTGTTGAAATAATAAGTAAGCGGTTTGTGGCCCGTTAGGACAGCAGAACGGCTGCCCTCGAACACTTGACGAAAGTGTTTGATGGCGAGAAAGATAGCCAGAAACTCGCGACCGAAGCTTGCGGGGGGAAATTACAAAGGCTGGACTTGACCGTTCACGGTCTGCTGCAGAACCGCGCCGACAGCTGATTGGGATGCAACGGTCTGCAAAATGAGATCCAAATCTTCGTCTGCACGCATGTGTTCCAGAGCCATCACTTGCGATGGACCGAAATTGTGCCTATCAAGGACATCACAATCACTATGACAGCTTGTAGAAAAACAAATATCTGCCTTGGTGCTTCACAAATTACCAGAAAGATGGTGAAAATCAGTTTAGAGCGTAACTTCTTCACACTTTCAAAAAACTTATAGGCACAGTACATCGCAGGATAACTGCATATCATCCCTGTACTCCTGACCTCGTTGAACGATTTCATCGTCAACTTAAAGCTGTCTTGAAGATACACGAGGATCCAACACACTGAACACAGCGCCTACCTATTACTGTCCTAGGGATTCTTTCATTTGTCAAGCAGGACATCGGTCAATCTCCTGCCGAAACTCTTTGATGCATCCTTACGGTTATCAGGCTAGTTCATCCCGCCATCTGAAACAGCTGACCTCAACGATCCTTCAAATTACGTTCAATGTCTCAAGGAGCACGTGGGTAATGTCAAACTTTCTGATACACGACGCCAGGGTCGACGATCGTTTCTCCTTTCGGACATGATAATCTTGTCAGTAGACAAGTTAGCAGCGAACCGGTCTAACGTCGCCTTAAGATACATCATCAGGAGTGGCCAAACACTTTCAATTTTATGTCTTTCGTTATTTGTCAATTTTCTTGTTTTTTTATTGCATCCGTCAGACGAGAGATTGACTTTAGCTTATGCCATTAGGATTGGCCAATGACAGACTCCGAATTCGGTAATATTGATGTAGATCTATAAATCTATGTTCCTGACTCATGAAGAACAATTGATTGTTGCCACTTGTCCGAGGTTTCTCTGTTACTTACGTCGGAGGTTTTAATCTACGTACGATTTCTAGGGCTATTCGAAGCCCTTAATTTTGAGTGTTTGTGTGTTGTACACAAGTTTTTATTTGAGACGACGCCGTTAAACCCCTTCTACAACCCCTTACAATTAACCATTTCCGGTGCAACTTCTAAAACTTCGCCGTACAGAAAAGTTATCGCACAAATACCATTTCACTAAATGATCTGAAACCACATTGAAAATGACTCATCACAACATCATCAGACGCCTAAACAGCCTGCCAATAACCCGACTCAAACTAACAACATACCAATACTTCAGGATGAGGCAGAGCGCCAGAAGTTACTATGATATCAAGAAGGCGTTTACTATTCATTGACCATCTTCACTATCAACACTCCTACATGAATTACATTTCTGTGGCCCAAATGCTGACGGCGGTTAGTGTAATGATACATCACCTGATACTACAGCCTGCCATCCATTCACCACATATCTGGCCGACAAACCGGGCACCTCAACTGTCTCGTCAAGCCCGCAACCCAATGCCAACGCCTAAGGTCACACAGTGGATCTAAGCCACTGAAAGTGAAATGCGCGTACTCCCACGCTCCGGTTGTGATGACTGTGGTTAGGGTGTTGTTGAAGCCGTTTGCTAACCCGGCTAGGTTATGAGGCCTGTTTTTGAACAAGCCCTTTGGTTTAGGCCCCGGATTTTGGGTCTAGATCCACACTTGTGAAAAGATCGCTACGTGCTTCACGGGCCAGCTAGTGGTCCCACGCTTTCAGTACAGTTAGCACGCACAACCACGGCTGAGTGACTCACATCTCCTCACCATTTTGTTAACGTTGCGGCCATTGGTGCCAAGCTCAAGCGCATTCACTGATTGACTCTCAGGCTCAGACATGCACGTGACTGCGCCTGGGGTCAGGTGAAACAGAGTATCTAACACCGTATCTCGGACGCTGGAAGCTTCAGCGACATGCTAAGGAAACAAGCTCGAGGCCGTGGGCCACACCACAACTCCACAGGTCCACACTACATTGATGCGACCCTGCTCATTCAAGGTTCCCCAGACACACTACCCCGAACATTTGGATGTTGTAGTCAGTGGTTTCATTAATCCGGATGTTATCCTATATTGCGCCTGTCTTCCATGTGTTTACTTCTTATCGTTTCTGTGATTATGCTTAGTCCAGTTACACGCATCAGTTGTCAGCTGTTTGACCTTTTTTCGTAATAGGTAATTATCAGTTGACCGTAGTTATTAAAACACAGTTTTGTATTCTCTACTTAAAACCACGGCTGGCCTTCATCGGAGCAACATCCGATTGTAAATGTTCATCCTCAAATGACAATTACGATAAACAAACCGTCGAAATAAATGGTCGCTTGTCAATTTTCTAAATACCCTGCTAGGTTCACCGGTATCTCACCACGTGGGTACTCTTTTCGAGGTTGAATGTTTATTTGTGAGTTCTAGGGTTAGTTTTTCTTTACGATTGTTATAGCAGGCGTTTACCGTTCACGCTTGCTCTAACAAAAGCTATACGTAGGACTACTGAGATTCCAAATCCCATGGCCATTGCAAAATACCATGTCATCGCAGTATTTCACAAGATGCCGTTAGAGCTGCATTATAATCGATGCTGGAAGTCATTGTGCTTAACCATATCAACTGACGCAGAAAACTGACCTTAGTATGTTCTATAACGCAACTCTGAGACGGTTTGCAAACCGGCTTCAGACGATTGCTAAGGTTAATCTGCGCGTGCTTGGGGTGTACTCTCAGTGCGTGCTCATAAGAGGTATCAGCTTTCTGGATCGCAGCACATTTTTTTTATCACTTGGACGACTCACTTACAAAACAATATATTAGTCGTAATGACAAAAACTGTGAACCGAATGCTAACGCTTGGGGAAATCTGTTCGGAAGTGTTAGTCACAAAGAATGTGTCAAACAGTGGGTGAGCAATTATAGGTGAAGGCGCTTTTCTCTAGCCACGCCACATTGCGCGTGCAGTTTGAAATATTAACCAATGTCCTGAATTATCTGACGATAGGTTCAAGCTGTACGCTCACTTAAGTTGACTCCTGTTAAATATGGCCGGAACTGGTTGACACTATAGGTCGCCGGCTGCTTCATTGTCAGCCATTTGGAATGGCATACGGAAGGACTATTTATATTGCATGAAACGCAGCTTCACACGTGCATGTAAGTAGTACAATCCTTGGAATGATAGGAGAGTTAAAGTCATTGTAAAACCTTACGGTGTAGCAATTCGCTACTGAAAGGAATACGACTTAATTCATCCTCTACTTGGAAAAAGTATAATAATTTGGTCTCTCAACTCAGTATCGGTTTTTCTAGCCTTAGTTCGCTTCCAACCGCCTCGAGTTTTTGTAAAGCAGTAGTTTTGAACTTCAGAAATTGGCTCCTTATGCAGTACGTTCTTAATGCTGAAAGTTGTTGGCTCAATGTAATCTTCCTCTCTTTCTTCTGCATCCGTTTATTTTTTTTTCAAAGTGATCAGTCATGCGTACTATTATAACTACTTCCGGGTAACGGTTGTCAACGCCTTGATTGTCGCTAAGAGATGCGTTGCCTTCCTTTTCCCAACAAGATCGTTTGCACAGTTTGCTAAGAAATGTCTATTTACATTCTGTAAGGTATGTATTTTTCCACTTATTTTCGGCGTCATATCTAGTCCCTCCGTACATTATGATTCGGAAGCTTGAGGGGATAAAACAACACGAGTTACCATCACCGACTATTATTTTTCTTGTGAGTATTTCCTCTACTGATCAAGTGATTCCGAGATTTTTCAAAAATGAGTTATAGGCACACACAGTCGGAAAGGATCTTTCTTAGACCTTGTGAAATCAAATCAGTTCATTAATACGTTTTACACACCATGAAATATAAAATGTCGGATTTGTATCAACTCACATTTTTAGCAAATAAAGAACGGTCAACTCAGTAAGTATGAGTCATGCAATAATAGCAGTAAGGATAATGGTAATAACAGTATAGTTGTTACTGATAAGCATTAAGGGGTTCTGGTCATCGTAACATTTGAAAGTTGCGCGGTAAAATGCTACAGTCAGTATAAAGCAATTGAAACTATCGATGCAATCTCATGGTTGCTTGAAGAAAAAGGAGACTAGATTTGCGCAAAAAGTCGAGCAAAGTTGGGAATAACAGAGTGAATCGGATGCATACAAATAAATCTTTGCGGCTGGATTCAGTTAAAAATGCAGAAATGCATTTAGAAAGATCAAGACCAAATGAACAAAATAATGTCATAATTCTAGGTGACACGTACACGCATGTTGTATGCTACTGAGAAGTAATATACTCACCGATTAGTTTACGAGTAGGCCTGAAATAACCTCATCTACTTTAAGTGGTGCGCAATCCATATCCACCCACCTTCTGGTAGCCAAGTATAAATATCTCTAGGTGACTGTAAATGACATGCGTCACGTGATCTCAAATTTCCCTTTCAAACTGTCTCCACAAAAGTCAATCTCAGTCCGAAGTTGTTTCAAATGCTATTTTTTGTAGTAAGATGCTCAACTCGAAAGGTTTTTCCAGTGGTGTGAACAATGGACCAACTTCACAGAAAAGACCACCAAACAATTTGTTAGACACCTTTCAAAGCCTCAGTGTAAAACTGGGTAAATTTCTATATGATTTTCAACTTTTCATCAATGCATTTAAACTCATACACTGTAGTTAATCCTCAAAGGTATACACTAATGAGGTACAGACCCGAGTGGCGATCACATATGCCAGTAGTAAGTACAATTCCATCACACCTCAAATGACTTTCGTAATCGCCAAAAATTTCCTTCAGGCGTTTGATAAGAGAGTTTTCTTTTCAAATAAAGTAAGCGCTGTGTCAGCCTGAAGTTGGCTCGGTGAACGTATGAGTGCATCCACTCATCTTTTTACCCCGTAAAATACCGAACGTGATTAAGTCGTCTAAAACACAATGAAAAGATTAACTCCTCAGATCTTATTTTCTGATTTCACATTTCTACCAGCAAAACGGATAATGTCATCCGAAAAAACTGATGAGAATACTTCCAGGACTGCTTGTGCTTCGGTTGGCTTTACATAGGAATATTTCAACTGGAGATAACGGGCCACAGAATGTTTGTGATTCTGCTTTTTTCAAACTGAAATCGTAATTTCTTCCTGTATCATAAGCAAATTGGACGGCTTAATTTTCATGCAAATCGATGTGATCTGTGTAAAACGTTTAGCTCTAAGTGGTTGCAATCGCGGAAGCACATTCATCCTTAGCTCGGAATTATGTGATACTGAATATTTTAAAAGAGAAGTTACTACGCCGGAATGGTGTATTTTTGAAATGTAACTAATCTACTACAGACCAACAAAAAAATTAACCGTTGCTAGTAAGCACGCTTCGGTAACATCTGTAATGTTCACCCAACACTTTTCCAACGGCGCAGTTGACACTATGTTGTTTTTGTGGTTTTATCGTTGACATTAGTTGTTACTGGACCTCCGTCACATATCTGTCCATGTTTCCTCCCTATCGAGGACTGTTGAAAGACCCACTCACTTTGGATGAAGGTTACCACAAAGTGTTCCCAACTTGCACAAATTTACTGCATGAGCAAACCGATTAGCCAAAATAGATTTTTGTTCGTCCGTTCTAGTTTACCATTCATTTTTGTCAGTTGGACTTCATTTTCCATGAAAAAACTCAATAAACGGCCAACTGTAGCAGATTTGTTTAAATAGTGCATTAATTTCAAAATGTCTATTTTACTAAACACCTATCTGCTTTGTAACACAATAGTGGAAGATACAATTGACCATGTAAAAAATAGGGGCGAATAAGTCTCATTTACAGTTCTTGTAAAACCACGCAGAGCACGCGCATATCTACGTTGTGTTCTATGTAACAAACAAAGCATTGGGTACACGTGAACAGTATGAGGACGCGCACATACTCTGAGCTGACCGCAGATCTGGTACCCTATTATTGGCTCTCCTGTATTGTGAATCTAATATAGTTACTCACAACTATGGTTTAGTCAAAACACGAAATTTTATCACCACGAAACCGACTAAGATTCGGTCACGACTGTGTTCAGAAAGAGTTTCTTAGTCTTCAGGTTTACCTTGGTCCACGGTTAATTGCAAACATCGGAAGCCAATTTATAAATGTAATGTTGCCTTTGATTTTGCAAACAGTGTGATGTATAAATACTTCGTTAAGCAAGGTTCTTCATTGTGCCAAAATTATATCTCGGTTTTACGAACGGGAGAAACAGTGAAACAGACAGTCTGATCACAGATCCATTTAGTGGATCGCAGACAGAAAAGGCGCTACGCTAACTAATTATATACCGACTGTTGTTTTTATCAAAGACAAGCATTGGGCCGGTCACTTTGGCTAATGGTGATCGTGGTGTGTTTACTTGCATCCACTATACATCATGTGCAGATCAGTGGGATGTCCCATCTAGCTGTCCCTCACGGATGTGTACGTGCAGGTATAAACTCCCTCAACATGGCCTACAAGTCAGTTGCGCCACATTTTGCGTGAGAACGTGAACACTGAACTGAGTACACAAAACACGAAAATGCGCACTCTCGTGCGTTAATTAAAAATACCACGCTCTGTCTGCCTTGTACTGTGAAAATAATATCGATGTGATTGTGAAATCGCCAAATAGTCTTTCCCAGAGGTGCGTGAAGCAACTTCTTGACTTCACTTGACAGCTAGTCTTGAAAACAGCTAAGCAACGTCAATGCATATGATCTTAGTAAAAACAGAAGTGGTCACCGCTTGGAGGGCTTAGTGTGTGTGGAAGGCGAAAATGAGAAGGTAATTTTATTCCGTTCTCGAACCTAAATCAAACGTGCGCAACGCCGATCGCAACTTTGCGTAGAGATTCTTTGTGGTGGCATAAATAGTTCACAAATTCCCTGTTGAATTCTCAAGCTTCCGATGTTTGGATTCATCCAAACCAAACTGTTAAAGCAACGTGACCAAAATGTGTGGTACCGTTATGCAGAAGTAAGCCACAGCAGAAGCTGTTAGTCATCTGACCCTGGTTACTATTAGTCGCCCACTACTGCTGATCGAATCGGTGTTTTGGATTCGTGCAGACAGATGGCTCCCGTTTAACTGAATATCGACCTTCGTTTAAAGTTATGTCTGCAAGCCTGACTTACACATATGGATTGAGTATCTCATTGGACATTTCGCTGAAAGTATGGGATCGGCCAGTTTTTGCACCCGGCTGACAGCTCATGGTAGCTTACGGAGAAACCTTGGTGCCTGAAAGACCTCGTCTTCTATGACCATGATAATGTCACTGTCATTTTGGCTGTCAGCGACGCCTCCACCAAGTTGATAGAGATCACCTCAACCCAAACAACAATGTTATTCATGATGACATTTGAAGTATTCCTGGAACTAATGATTTCTGACAGATGCTGGCAATCCCCTTCCGAACACCTTAACGACTTCTGTCGTTCAGTGAACGCCCTCCGCATCCATTTACTGTCTCTGAAATTTACAAGTCAACAGCTAGACAGACCTTTGGCAACACTTTCAACTAACCACTCTTGGATACACAGACGGATATTTCGGTCGAGGACAACATAAGCAATCATCTGTTGGCTCACAGGGTCGCACCAAACAGAATAGTCGCTGATTATTTTACTGCAAATCAGGCCATTATGAGGATCAACTTGCTCAACAGGTTTGATGCTTTACTAACACTAGAGCCAAACAATAAAAAAACAAGACCTGAGTGAATCGACGTCAAAATCATCGAATGCAATAAAGTTGATGAACACGTTCTGGCATGGGTAGGCCGATTTACATGCAAAATCATCAACCAGAACTACCTAACTAGATGGATAAGATGATTTACTAACGACAAAGCATGGAAACGTCATAAAGTGATTATCATTAATGAAAGTTGAATAAGACATCAAAATCAAGTTTGACCGCAAAACGTTTTCTAACAGTATATTTTCCATGACCTCCTCCTGGATCTTCTTAAAAGTAGGCTACCACTGGATTCATCAGTGACCTTAGTCAATTTATGTATAGAATATCAATCCAAACAATCAGATAACGAAACTCAGAGAAAAGCCTGACAAATTACAGTTGTGTTCAGGGAACCTAAATTATTTATTTGCCTAGGAAACAGGAGGATAAGGACAGTTCAGCGCATGACACTTTCGCGCGTCCATCCGTCAAGTTAGGATGCTCTGAACAGTACCACAGGAAAGCTAGTCTAGGTTACTTCCTGCGCTTGGTAGATTTATGCCAAATGAACAAAGCAGCCCCGTGCGGCTATCAGCCTACTTAAATGTATATTGATCATGCGATCTTATTTGCTGTTGAAACCAAGCGAAAACCCTTACATCAAAACATCTTGTATTGGAGACAGTTTAGACGACTGTTTAATTACTCTAGGCGTATTTGGTCAGTTGGGCCAATCAGAAAGGCAGCTTAGGACTTAGCGCTGACGAATCAAAAATGTAAGTCAAACAATAACACGTTGCATCCTTCACATCCAAAGGTGACTGTACAAACGGTAGCGTTTTTTAAACCAGTGCGGATTCATTTCCATCAGAATTTGCTTTTGTCACTTTATTATGCTCATCTGGAACAAAGAGGGCAATCGATTCGGCTAAAACAGGACTGTACCTAATCGCTATGACAAAAACTATTTATTCTGACCTTGGTTACCGTCCGTTAGGTGAGATTTACTTGAATGATCCTCATGAGTTCTTCAAAGTAAGATGTGGTTTATGATCAGTCTACTCTCGCTTAATTATCATCGGGTCAACTGCGTTACTTCTATACCATAATGTTTATTGAATATGAAAAGCAGAGACAGTTTGTTACATGCTAACGTCAAGTAATCCTAGCTGGAGAGGTAGACGGTTATCCATCTTGACCTCTAGAGTTTGAAGGTGTTTAATCTGGGACAGAGTAACTCCGGAGATTGAATAAAGTACCTGCGACAGCACAGCTCTGTAGTTAGTCGTCGAGTTTGGTTTACCATCGCAGGAGCCAACTGCCACAATTCTGGCAGCTTGCGTTATTTAACGAAAGTTGTTCTTAAAACTTTTGTATTCACGGAAGTATATCAAAGGTAGTCACATCATTTTTTGTCAACTTGTGGGCTTTGGGTTCGGTACACTGCCCGTCTTACACTGTTATCAGGAATCAGCTGCAGACCATTTTTGAGGAAGGAACTTGTTTCTTATGCTTTCACTGAACAGCCTAGCAGTTGCAGAGACTTCCCGACCATTCTGAACGAAGAATCAAACCAACTCGAATTGCTTACCGATTACCACACGCGAGCTTGTGCCACTAGTATGTTATGACATCATCGTTTCGCGAACATTGGCAATATTGCTATGACGTGCGTTATTCAAACAATCACCTGATGAAAGTGTTTATCTAGTCAGGCACGACATATATAATCATTCGACCTCAACTCACAGTCCGCTAAGCGACAAGTCAATTAGGTTAGTCAGGACAAACATGTCATCCGGTCAGAAGTAACTAGACATCACTCAGGCCATCTCCGTTGCGGTTGTCGTATTGAACCACGCTTGTTTCATACTACATAATCATCTGACCGAAACGAACATTTGGTCAAACAGGACCAACACAGTTACCAAATGTCTTCGTTGTCTATGCTTTTTAAGTAACAAAACAGACAATGTATTTGGCATAACCACAGTGTAATCGTTGGCCGATCAGAGTTGTTTTTTTCGTCCTCTGAGGTACAGGAAACAATGTATGCTCGTTTGTGTGTACGTTGCAAACTTTATCCTAGGTCAGACGCTTGTACCCGTTCAACTTTTGCTCTCAAAATATTTATTTTGGAACGCACGGCAAAGACAGTGTTAGTGAGAGTTTTGAATAACCCTCGGGAAACAATCAGAATGAAAATGTGGTTTAACGAACAGCTTGCCTGCAAGACCATATGCAACTTTACTGCAGCAGCAAGTCAAAAAGTTGAAATGACATATGTCTATGCCGACCTGATATGTCCAGCATTCAACTGGAAGTCAGAGTAACTAGGCAGCCTGAACACAGCTGTTAACAGAGCACATTCATAATGCTATGTGGCTGCAATGCCTACCGTTACCTCAGTGGCCAAAATACTATTTTTTGCCGTTGTGTGAACGCAACGAAATTAGATTCTGTGGCTCAACAGTGTACGCTCTAAAACCTAACCTAATTGTCTTCGCGACTATATTCGTTCACTGGAGTTCTGTGGGAAACTGCACTTCAGTTTACAGACTCAGTAAGCACTGGCATAGAATTTATAATATAGTTGACCTGATAGTGTATAATTGGTAGTATACAGTTTACTCAACCAGCCTTTATCTTGTCAAGATAATCAGCCTTTTGTTTTAGCAAATACGCAGGGCTATGATTCAATATATTCGTCCATATTAAGTCTATATGTTTATTAGAAATATCCCCTCACACTAAGTTAGGTTAACTGGCTATAGGATCAACATTTTAACGCTTGCTGATAACTAGTACGGAACTTGGCACATGTAAACTAAACATCAGCTTAAGTAGTTAGTTAGAATTAATGATGAAGCACCGAGAACATGTTGAATTTGTCACAGTATGTTTCACACTCTTGTTTGGCGTGATTCTGGATTTGCGGACATGTACCATCCGTTTGCTGTGAGTCAATTTCATTCTTCTTTTTCAATGAGCTTTGATCACAATCAGTTCACACATACTTATGAATGATTGCTACTATGCACGCAGAAAATTTGACTCTCACGTTACATATTACATATAACTGTCATTATTTAGTACTATCCATCTCATAATCCATTAACCTTCATTGGTTTTTTATTTCCATCTGGAAGTAAGTGTTTTAATGTGGTCTTATCCCGTTATGTGGTGGCCACTTTCAAGATTGCTTTTCAGCTGTTAATTTGTTACTTACTTCGCAGGAAAATTAAGCTGTCTTATCAGTTCACAGTCAACAAGGCAGGACATTTTTACAAACATTGTTATCAACAGTATTGCATCAGTTCTTGTATCTTTCACTCTCCTTTTTTTGACGGCCTGGAATTTGAAAAATAGTCCCTTTCATTCACTGGTTCGAATCAGCATTGTTCAACCTCAGAAATGAAGTAGGCCGAATCACAAGTTTCGATTTAATAAAAATTTGATTCTTGTTAGAACTCTTCAAAAATGCAAAGATTTGTGCTACTGATGCGTTATGACAATAACAAAGCTTCAGACTAGTGGTTCATTCGTTGGTTACCAGGCTGAAAAGTCTAATCTAGTTTGAACGATACTGTCACATTTGATTAATATTCAGGGAGTGTCAAACAGAAACGGATTACTTGTTATCAATCAACTCAAATATTTCCATGAGGTCCAAGTGACTGGAAAATGCTAACGGTGAGACCATCCACCGGACGACAGCTTGAGTATAAGTTACAAATGAAAGTGTTTGAGTGTCTGAATATGACAATTCGGTCGTTTTTGATGTGAAATCAGTGGCGTAATGGTGAACGTAGCCATTTCATGAGAACATTGACAAACCTTTAAAGTTCCAACGGATTTTGCGTCAAACTTCTATATGATTTGATAAGTTAAACGTAAAACGACTATCAAGTTCATTCCACAATATCAATTCTACACACTAATCAATCACATGATGCTTACGCCCACCTTATGTGGATGAGTTTACTATGAACTACAGATATGACGTCTACCTTTTCAAAATGATTTTAAGATTACCCAGAAAATGTTATTATCATGCGACCTATTAATGTGACCAGATAACCTATCTGTACGCATAGTTTTTGTCACCTGATACACAACGCTACAAAGTGGTTTAGAGGAGTTTTTTTAGAAAATGGTCCTTTATTTCTGAGACTACAGCATCGATGACCCCTACACAAGTCATCACATTATTGTTAGTTTAGGGTGACAGTTAGTGCATATTTTAGGTGTGTTGCATCATATGACTCTGATAACATTTAGCTAGAAAAATGTCTGCCCACGGTCAAAAAAAGCATTATCCGTCGAATATTTTCACACGGAAAGCAAATAAGTCAGAATGTTTGAAATTTTGGATTACAACTCGTTCTTAAATTATCTTTACTGCTGTAAAATAATCAGGGTGTTTTCCCTGAAAAAAATATCGTATAACATGAATCTTGCTGCGCACGGAAAAGAAATCATCATCCACATGATGGAAACATTGAGGGAGTTCACGTGTTCCAGTGAATAAACAAGAAAACCGATGAAATTCCTACAAGAATGTGGGTTCCATGACAATCCCATCACCACGAAGTTAAGGATCGTCCACTATAAAATTCGGTGTACATCAGTCCATCAATAAATTTTAAGTTGCAGTTTTGTCTTGAAAGTTTATCGCCAGTTCTGTTTTCAAATGTACTTACAAGGTACTTATAAAAGTATAACCGATTATTTAAGTATTGTTTGGTTTACATAAAAAAGATCACGTGGATAGCGATATCGCAAATGTGATTACTAATCGTAGACTAGTTGAACTAAGTCCCTGAACCTTTGCCCGCTGATTTTGATACAAAAGATAACTGAGTACTTGGGATGACAGCATACATTGATTACTGTATATTTCATTAAGTTCTAACACACTACTGCGTACTTAACTCATGATAGGCAAAGCTAGCGAGACAACATTTTTGCAGTCAACTGTATCCGCATAAATGGGGTATGGACAACCCAATCTCTGTTCTCGATGGTTCCAAAACGTTCAGTCGCCTATGATTTCTACGGCCGACTTTGTAAGTTTCGGTAATCGTATGATAAAAGTTTCAAGAAGTTGTGTTCCATCATTTCTTCCAAACTTGTATCATAACTACGTGGCACTCAACCAATTTACAGAATCGATAGCAATATACAAGGTGTCTGTTATTTCTGGTGAAGACTACTTAAAATAAAACGTACTTAATCTGATCGGAGAACGAGTTTACTGTGTTGGCTTAGTCAGTATGGATCAACAAGCAAAACAACTGCTTTTGGAAATCCAGGAAGCCGTTTAATCATTCACAAAGACGCCAAGAATTATTGGTTTTTATCATACGGATCTGTGTGGTTACAGTTGTAGTAATGTTGTTTAAACGAAAAACAGTTTGATGAATATGGATTGTGCATACGTAGTATGAAAATGAACTGTAGCAATAAAGTGGTTTGCCTAACTGACCCATATCGATTTAGCCAATAAATCTATCAGATACTTTCTTCAAAAACGAATCACGATCCACTGAAAGACGTGTAAAACTGGGACAGACCGGAATTGTTGCACGATATACAGTCAGCAACAAGTTTTTGGAGCATTTGTCTGCAAGAACAGTCCAAATTAGATTGTCACTATGTAACCAAACTTAAGAAGTTGTGGGTTGGTAAAGCAGTGGCAAACAGCACGAAATTTCGATTCCACCGTTAAGACTAATTTTCTTCTTACAGAAGCTATAGACAATGTCAGGTTTTCGGATGGACAACCATTCTGAACAATTTTAGTTTATTCTCTTCAACTTGATAAACTATCGTGAAGTGACTCAAACTAGCGACAATTTCTCCATGTATGACTGGAGTGATTAGCAATAGTCCAAGTTTGACCTTTGGCCACATTTCTGAACAAATCATTTGACAGTCAGTTGTGCATTACATCACTAGTCGAGTTATTTAGATTGAAGAGGAAGAAGACGTCGGTTGGTCACAGACGGAATGTCGTGGGAAATTACAAGATTGAGTTTTTTTTAATGAACTAACATATCCTGTTAGAAATCATCAAGGGGTGCATAGATTCAGGTAACCTATCCCAGGACAGCTATTAATGAGTTGCAACAATTTCTACCCGTGATTTTTGTGCAACACAATAAACATATTCTGGCTCGATATACTTCCCATAACCTTAGTGCGGATACAAACGAGACCAAGGTATGCAATAACATACTCATCGTATGGATCTACTTAGATGTCATTCAAAAACTTGACGTGCCAAATGAATAAAAGTATACGTTAATGAACAGTCAATGAATGGATGGAATGGAAGTTTGTTTGGATTAAAAATGACCAACTTCACTTGTTGACCTAGTTGACATTCCAGTTGGTGGCCAAGTGTTTCACCCATGTGTAATCCTATCGATATACCAGTTTAAAAATAGCGAACTAGCGGTCTGATGCAGATAACTTGAGAGTCTTACTTTCCAAGGGTAAAAATATGATTACGAAAACCTGTTTGGATTCCTGTTATCTACAATACCATGGGCATTTCCGGCTTTACTGACAGATTAAGGCAGCGAGGAAGAGAACACAGCCACGACCATTCACCAATTTTGTGGTACGATTCTCTCCTAACAACCGGTTGGTTCACCGAAAAAAATCTTATTCTGTTGAGAAAGAAGATTTCTTAAACGGACTTCTGCAGCGTTTACAAGTTAAAGGACGCACGTGTGAAGGATTGAGATGTGGTTGACTGTTAGCTTTTGGACAGCTTGTTCGGGCACATATAAAAATAACCGAAGTTATCAAACACTCTCCCGACGTCGCCGTAGTTTACCTTCTCTGTGATCACAAAAGCTCCTTCTTTTATCGTATATACTTTAATGAATAACGTTACATCAATCTGATGGTATTTAATAGTCTCTGTCAGGTGGCTCCAAGCGAACCCAGTAACTTTGTGCGTCCTCCACAATTCATACTGATATTGAAAGGGCTTTCGAAGAAAAAAACGGTAGTTGTATCATATACCTTTTGTTTTACAATCCACCTAAGCGAGACGACACCACACCTTCATACAAAGGGGAACCAAATCGCTGAAGTAGCAATCATAGCAACATACTATAAACCTATGTTGTGGTAATGTTCGTCGCTAATTTGAAGCGCTTGTCAAATTTATCCTGTTGTTTGGCACGTAACGATTTAGGAGCGACTTTCCATTGGTATTAAATGTTTTTCAGTATGCGGTGACAACTTTGGGCAATAAACCATTTGGCAGACACGTGTGTAAGAAATCTCCCTTACGAGTACAGAAAATTCGACGGAATTCTGTATATCTCTGTCTTTTGGCAAGAACAAAAAACTCTTTCAGTCATAGAGAAGAGTTTGCTGTTCACGGTCGCTCTGAACCGCAGTACTCAAAATAAACTTCAAGAAGCGGTCCACTACAAGATTTCAGCGATAACAACGACTGGATCAGTACGGCCCTTTGGATGAGCGTGAACTGAATCCAGATAGTAACGTTTTTTGTAATTCTCTATTCTTCGTTTCTTTTCGAAAGAATATCTGCAACAAAATTTGCCAAATGTCACAAGTGAGGGCCTGCACTGAAACGTACACTCATTTTAGTTCGTTTTATAGCACAAATTTTGTAGCGAAAAGGTGTCCAATAAAACACAACCTTTATTATCCAACACGGTAGTTCACATGCTACGCGCGCGCTCGCGTTTATGAATCAGAATTCTAGTCCACAACACCCCGATGTTTCTGCTCATGCGTCTTGTGCACTTCTACGTGGTTTATGTGGGTGATCGGCGCCTTCTATCCGGGGGTTTTCGGCCTGCCAATCTTCGTCCGTTGGTCCGATTCCGTTGAGCGATGGCTCGTCCGGTCGCTCGTGCTGTCCCTCATCTATCCACGGTGAGCTTTGACTGCCCACCCTTACCGTGTCGAGATATTTCCCCGAGCGTTGGAATAATCAAGCCTCCGACTTGGGTGTCCATCCTATTTTGCGTGCCATGTCTTGCTCGTTGGCCCGATCCGATCGAGCGATGACTCATCCGATTGCCTCTGTTGTCCGCCATCCGATCGTTGAGGGTTTGTGGACGTGCCTCCCTCCCGCGTTGATGCATTCCTCCGAGTGTTTGAATACTCGCCCTTCTGGCCTGACAATCCACCACAATTTGACGTCAAAGTTCTGACAGATATATTTGACAAGCTAGCATTCAGTTTGTTCCAAGCCGATACCTCTTTGAACCCATTCCCTGTTTGGGATTGTTCTTCAACCAGACTATTCAGGCGCCTCAAGTCTATTTGTTCGACAGCCCAACACATGGTTTGTTTCATCCAAAAGTGAGAAGCGTTTGTTAAGAATCGGTCGCCAATAGCTCAAAACCAACATGTCAACCTTCGGTGGAAACAGTAAAGAACGTACTATGCACTGAAGTGATATCCAATGCTAGATTACGCCGGTAAACCGTAGAGGGTAATGATATTGACTTTCAATCAGTGTTGTTGATCCGTTCGAAGTGTTTATTTTATCTGTCCCAAAATCGATCGATCGATCTGGTACTGGATGTAGACTGATAGCTGATTGGTTCAAATGACCAATGTGGTCGTTTACGTCTCGTTTTGGAAAAATGTACCCCGCAAATTTCAGCCACAAATCATTGTAACTTACGTCATTCATAAAGTCATTAAAAATGGATTCAATTTAGGGCATATTTATAAAGCGTTATTTTAAGAATGATCATCTTGACCGTTCGACCCTTCGGTGGTGTCAACACTAGAAGAGCGAAACATTTCGTTATCTCTACGTTCAGATTAAAACAGAAAATTTCCAGCTGAGGTTATAGTCTCACATTTTTAACTCTTTCTGATGTACCATGTACAATACATTACACATAGTTGGTGAAGACTGAGTGTACTGTCTCGACGTTTTCAAGCTAGTACACTGAATATCATTTAAAGGACAAATTTAATTAAACATTGTATCTGTTGCATGCCAGAGAGTCACACGGTGAAGGTCATCTGAGTGGATAATGTGGGCCGTGTATGTGGAAAATACACTTCTCGACATACCTGGGAATTAGAAATATAAAGTATAATTTTTTGTGACCGGAACAGGCGATACTTAACAGAGAAGGATCTACCCAGTGGTCATATGGGAATCACGCCTCCATTATTCCAACCTTTCTGTCTCATTTCTGGAATCATCCTATGATGAGATGGCCCTAAGTTGTACTTATACAAACTGTTTTAGTCTGGTGAATGGGCTTCTAGAACTAAGACAGACTGCAGAAGACAAGCACCCTTACATTATGGCTGTCACAAAAACATAGTTAACACCAGAAACCAATAATTATGAAGTTTGTGTCCTTGGCTATTCGGTTTACCGTACTGATTGCAAAAGGGACGTATGAGAAGGGTCGCTGTCTACGCTAGTCTCAAGATCTCCTCGCCTTTTATACGCAATGGCAATGTTTTCCCTCATATGTGCGATGCTGTACAGTTACGAATCAAGTCTCGTAGCCAGAATCCGCTTTCATTGGGAGTTATCTAGTGCCCACCGTCCAGCTCTCCCTTGAATGATGAGACTCTTCTTTCTCACCTGAATGTATTTATTTCCACGTAGCTCTCCTTTCAGTTACTTTTCACGGGTGGTTTCATCTTTGCTGCGCCGTCCATTTTTCCCCGTCCAAAACCGCCTCCGTCCTCGAGAAAAACGATTAGTCCAATCAGAATAAGCAGAACTGTCCAGATCGGTCGAGAGATAGCCTTGGTCAGTTTTTTACCTGTCCAACCTTTATTTCGCTATGTTCATTGGTGGCTTAGTGACCCTAACTATTTTTTCGGTAACTGTCCTTCTAGTTTCTGATTTGAAAATGTTTTTAGGTCACTACGCACCATATAAATACCTTGTATTCTTTACCTTGTCGCACACGTTTTGGGGCAGAACAAAGTTGTTTTTGCTCGCGTCCTTTGGCTTATCTTGGGAGCAAATACAGGGAAAATTGCGGTATTTTCGGGACCGAGATTGTACGCGTTAATTATTATAAGGAAGAGAGTTCGGTTTCTACCAAGCGCACTACTATATCAAGGACAAACTAGGGTATCTTTTCGAGGATTTACAACAATTTCTTCAAAGGCTTCCTGGTCACAAGGCACTTAGTAAGCTCCAGAAGATAGTTCCAGTTCAACTCTGTCACTAGTTGTGCAACAGGAGGCCTGGATACAAAACGTGAAGTCTCGTGTTCACAAACGAAAACCACTACGTTTATCAGATCAGCATTAAGAATCCCGTAGGCCAATGTGATCATTTGATCCCGCCCTCTGACTCCCTTTGTTACTAGATGCAGCAACCTGCGATAAAAAACTTGATCAACACTTGGTAGTACGAGGTTATCTCATGACAATCCACTTCAGTTGTCTCTGATTGCCAATGTATAAAAGGTATGTTTTATGGAGCTGACTTGTGTATTCCATGTAATTTAGTAATGAGCTCTTCCCGTACTTCGTCCCCTCCCAGATAAATTCACCAACTTCTTGTCGGTCTAGCGCAACTATTCACAAGGCAGAGACAGTCGGATAATCCCGAAAGCGCCGAAGCATTTCGAAAACTGTACAACCTCTACAAATTGGACATCTGTCGCAATTGTCTCCAGGATCAATCGAAGGTGCTCGAAATATTGCGTCCAAACAAAACCCCCTTCGAGTACATGTGCCATAGTCGTAAGAATTCAACTTCAGTTCTGCATTTGCGTCAACCGGATAGTAAAATCACTTCCGAAACAGACGTTGTCGCTGAGTTCTTCGAGGGTCTGTTTACCACTCAGACTCCTCACTTCCTCATTGTCTATCCTCACGATCACTTGAGTAGTCTGTTTTATCTGTAGAACTCTCAATGCGCTATGTTCAAGATCTGCATTCTAGGTCTAACCATTTTAGTTCAACGTGCCAAGATGGGATTAATCCACGAGTATAGAAAGTGGCGATTTTTTTACTTGCCGAAAACTGTTTCATGACCTACTAGGTTGACGCTCTCTGCTAGCAACACTGTCAAGGGATGAATGGAAGCTATCGTCGTTCCTATTTATAAGCACCCTCCTGTCAGTTATTGACCAATAGGCCAAACGAGTATTCCGTGCAATATCTTAGGACGTCTTCGTGAATAAGCTACCTTAAATCACCTTCTTGACAATACTCGCATCTCTGTATCCCGGTACGGATTCATACAAAATAGGTCACCAGTAACGAACATGGAGTGTTTTATGGACAACTCAACAGGTGCTGAGGATCATAGTGTTATATCAATCATCATTTTCTTCGTTCATCACTAACTGATTAATCTGCGAAATAGTTTCGCTCACCTGAGTCCAAATGATATCATGATCTAACTCTATCACCTCGCTATCTAGATGAACCGGCCTGATGCTGATTTATCAAAAATGTGTTCGCTTTTATGTCCTTATTATTGCAATGGAAATACATGAAACACGTTTTATTCAACGGTGCCAACTACAGAAGAACGATGCAGCCGTTTAAATGACCGTCAACTCTCAACATCCAGAATGATGGAATCAATGAGCAACGGTCAAAAAAAAACCTATACTTTATGTAAAAGGTTTGGGCGAAGAAACTGGCGTTGTACGATTATAAAAAGACAGTGAGACCTGCCAGAGTCGCAACTTAGAATGTGCGTTTGTGGTGTCCTATTTTCACATATCCTGCAGTTGGTACCTGGCTAAAATCAATTTCTCAAACCAGGCTTCTGCTGTGGTCATAACAGCACTAATATATGCCTGATAGTAATAGGAAAAAGGTCCAAAGTTTTAGACTACCATAGACAATGCAACAAGTGTGAAAATCGTCGAGCAAATCCGGTGCAGACGTTTTCATTTCAGACAGCTCATATAGATGAATTTCATATAAAGACAAGCTCTATACAACACAAAAGAGTTTGATGGTTGAAAAGAAGAATGCGGATTTTGTCGTACAGATTAAAGATGTAAAATGACTAAAGGCCTGAGTATCGTCATCATCCTC
>LUCH01001003.1:120972-147807 GCA_013368495.1 Paragonimus heterotremus
TCAAAAGAAGACTAAGCAGAAGAAGTATGAATACAGTTACGTCATTGACTGCGATACACCGCCACCTCGGACAGCGTCTCCAACCAACGAGGACCCCATCCAGGCAGGCGACTCCTACCCACTTTGTTCAATGGAGCAATCAAGGTGTTCATATTTCGTGACCACGTTGTTTGTTGACCATCACGCGGTTTTACCCAACTCTTGGTGATCTCGGTATATAATTCCCGATACGGTAAACGAGCGGACGACATACGGAGTATTAAACCCAATCATCGCAGAATGTGCAACGTGAGTAATTGACCAACTGATCGCGGATCCGGAGCGTTCCGGAATACGCGTCGACGAACTGCCACATTGACCACGCGATAAGTCCACTTAATGTGAGCTAATTGGTGGAGATAACGATGGTCAAACATAGAAAGTCTGTTGACGTCTTCCTTGCGAACAGGCCACGTTTCCGAACCATAGAACAAAGGAGAACGTACACAAGCATTATATACTCTTCCCTTCAGTGACAATCGAACGTCCTTTGGACGCCAGAGATGACGTACTTTGCCAAAGGTAACTCATGTCTTTGCTATCCTCGCTGATATCTCATCAGCAATATAACAACCTGACGAGATAGTGCTACCCAAGTATGTGAAACTGTCCACAGTCTCAGGCGCATTGCCTGCAGTGAAGAAAGTAGGGGTAGAAATGCCCCAGTCTTGAAGCAGCACTTTGAAGGTGGGAAGCGCATTTCATACAAACCAGCCCGCTCACTCATCTGGTTCACCATGGTCTACATGTCTTCGGCAGAGGAGCTAAGTAAGACAAGGTCGTCCGCGTATTCCAAATCGGTCAGTCGAGCGCTAGGAAGAAGCTCAACATAGAATCCCCTGGATTCGCGAAGCGCACCCTCCAGAATGTCGTCCATGACAAAATTGAACAGGAAGAGGGAAATCAGGCACTCCTGACAAACACCACTAGAAGTGATGAACACCCGAGACAGTTGTCCACAAACCCACACCCTGCACGCACAGTAAGCATACAGTGATCTCAATAGATTTACTTATTTCTCCGGTACTCCCTTGCGAAGAAGACAGCTCCAGAGAATGTTACGAGCAACTGAATCAAAAGCAGCCTTTAGATTCAGAAAGACCACGACCGTCGGCTAACTATATGAATGTCGATGTTCCAAGATTTGTCGCAAGGTAAAAATGTGACCAACGCATCCCCTACCGGGTCGGAATCTTGCCTGTTCTCCGCGTATCTGACTTTCTCTGGGCTTAGTGAGCCGACGTAAAATGAAACCAGTAAGTAACTTGGATGAGACAGACACAAAACTGATACTTCTGTGGTTGTCACAAGGACTTCGGGCCTCTTTTCTGAAGACGGGAATGACTGTTGATGAGCACCAATCACGAGGTATCTCTTCAGTCTCCCAAATTGTCTGGAGGAGTCGCGTCAGTTCTGATATCAACCTCACCCCCACCATCATTGAAAAAAGAAGGGGAGAGGAGGTCTGGACCAGCAGCCTTATTACGCTTCAATAGTTTGTGATCAATGAACCATCTTTTTCACATATGGTCTCACTTACATTGACTCGACGACCAGTACAACCACGGATCATGGAAAAATCCTTCTGTTATTCCCAGATAAAAGGGCCCTTTCTATCTCGGCCTAAGTATACAACAGTTTGAAGGGCATTCTTGTAGCTGTAATAGATGTACGTACTCCACACGATAGAGCAGGGTTAAAGAGAGAGAAATTCATGAGATTAGTTTTTTCAAACTTTGGTCGGTGTTTCGATCGATGGACATCCTTAATACGGACAAGACGAATCCGAAAAGTCTAGGGTGAAAACAAATGACTTTTGGCATGCTGACTAATGGCTATAACTGACAAAAAGTGCAACCAGTGAGGACAAATTTAAGAATACGTAAACTTTTATCAGACCTAACGATGTTTCTGGGCTATTTGAAAATGGATTGGTCACACACTATACACTACTCGAGTTGGTAAATCGAATCTGTTTGTTAGTCAGAGTAACGCTGATCATAATGAGTATATATTTCAAACAGAATTATCTATGACACAGTTTCTTATAATTAACGTTGCTTAAATGTGCTTGATTCCATTCATTACTAACTTATGGTCCAAAAAGTGTTCAATAAACGTTCCTCAAACACTCGATGGAAAGTGTGCTTGCTCATTTGACGAGGAGTTAAAAAATTTCGCTTCAATTAAACCACTGTTAACCTGGTTAGGAAACCAGTGCCCACTGGCTGATAGACACACACTCGTATGCTCAGTGTTTCTCCTACAAGATGTGGTGATGACGGAGCGACAGATAATCTTTCATAATGCAGCTTTTAGCTGTAGCTTGAACGTTACGTTTATTTGATCGCACAATTCACGGCCCCGAAGACATCTCCTCCAACCTTTGAGAAAAGAATCTCCTGACTAGAGGTTCGCTTTGGTTATATCTCAGTGATGATGCCTATCCCAACTACGATCAAGGAATGAACTCCGGCCCACTTTCTCGTGAGGCAACCGTGTTGACCACTACACCACTGACCTGAAACCACATGCAGTCAAATTATCTCGACCACATTCGCCTGTGAGTAATGCACAGATTATCCGATCTTCATAGGAGGCATGGTACCTGTCCTGTTAACTCGGGCCGATGACTTCACCACGAGAGCTACCTAGTCAGGCTGAATTAGTGTAACTCATTCATTTTACTGGGCGATATATTGAGAACCCATATGTAAGTGAGTTGACCAATACAAATTAAGCAGAACTGAGATGTACTCTCAGCTTCAGCACTTGAAATAAGCTTTCAGCAAGCCCATTTAGAAAAAAACCCTAGAATTGAGTTTCACCCTTCTTAGAACCCGCCAGTAGTAAATATCGTTGTCATTACAGGTGTGACGGGCGTACAATTTGTCTAACAAATCTCTGATCACCTACTGGCAAACTTTAAGGTGTATAAGTAAAGGACAAATCAAAACAAGTCAAAATTGAGTCGGTTCCGGCCACATGGACAACTGAAACGAAAGAGTTATATAGTACTACTACTAATAATAATATGCTTGAATCCGACAAACTGTAAAAGTTAATAAACTGTATCAGTTTTCATTAATGTGGGCGTTAAGAAATTGCTTTTGTACTCCACATTCATCCTATCATAGCCTGACTAATTCAGATTTGGCCAAACCAAACCAAAGAATCTTATCTTTCCATGGCAGTCAATCAGTCTTTCATTATTGCAAATCCATTACACTTGTATGCAACTTCAGAATGTATGCCGTAACGTTGAAAGTCACTTTCACCTAGATTTTATGGTGTAGTTAAGTGAGCTCAGCTTATCGGAACATGAACTACATTACCTTTAGAAGTCTTGACTTTTCATTGTTGACGTTAGTGTATGTACCGCCTTTTGTTGCTATGACATTCTGAGTTTGTTTCAAGTAAACGACTGTTAGATGAATGTGTTAAAGCCAGATGGGTTTGAAAACAATGAAACTTGAGAACAATGGTTATATTTGGATTCATAACCATGTTTTTTCCGTTTTATTTCATAGCAAACTGTATGCACTTATAGGTTAAGAAAGATGCATCAGCAGATGTCATTTGCATGAAGCCAAAGCAAAAATACGTTAAAAGATCAGGTCGTTTTAAATATCACTGAGAATGTGATAATTGGACACACCTAAGATTCGGCTAAACTATGCATGGGTCAATCGACGTCTCTGATTGGTCAATGTGATAGGCTGGACCTTGTATTTATTGCAGTGTGAATAACCATACAGCTTGATCGTCTAAACGCATCTTTGGTGAGTCTTTTGCCTGTATAGAGGAGATGTGCCTATGTTTATTCTTCGACTATGCCATCTAACACAATACCATTCTAAACTAATTCAATATAAACTGATAGCACATGCCTTTTCATCAGTCAGTTTACTCGTTACACAGGTTATAAAGTTAGCTCATGTGTGCATTCCATTTAAAGTCAACAGTGACACACTACTGAACCAAGAAGTGTTTTTTATCTGAAAAAGTGCTAGGCCTAGCATAAAGATTGATTAGGTTAAACTTTTCGTGACTTCGTGTATTTGTAAATGGCGCTAGGGGATAGTTATTTATCTAAGTCAAACTCAGAAGCGTCAGTATGATTTAATTCAGAATGATGAAGTGGATTGATGAACAACATTACTGTGACTTACGGGAAACATCTCATTACCTAGAATCTAACTTAGTGTACCATACTTAAATGTTTTGGTTATACGTAATCAGCTTTTGTCGCACATCTATGAAGAGATACTATAATTGACTTCAGCGTTGTTTGGACTCACCAGAACAAGAACTGCATAAGCTGATCAACCCGGCGGTTATCGTGTTAACTGCGGAAGCTTTTAGTATTGCACACATTCAATTAATTTGTGCACATTGTAAGTTTTTAGCAAACGTATGAGCACAAATCACCTCACGGCTAATTTGAGTTGGCTACAAGCCAGTATAACAGCCTATACTTAATCTGTAGATTACTAATACCCTGCTACAAACCAGCGAATACTTTACGACAGATATCGAACCCGGTTGGGTTATTCTGGTTTTGATCCGAGCAGAGGATGTGCTCGTGTCATGAGAAGAAGCTGCACCGGCTGCTGTCTTCATTTGAATCTGTTGTTGCACAGACTAGATATAAACTGAGGGGCGAACTCACGTTTTGAACTGCAGCAATTGTTTGACAGGAAACATGAAAGGTATTCAGCGTGATTGACTTTGAGGGCTGGTTTGCATTTGAAAAGACGAGAACGTGGTGTCACACAAATTACACCCTTTTCAAAATAGATACAAGACTTTAATTTTTATTGAGGTTCAATGAGTAGTTCACTACACATGCTAAGATTAATCAGGTACTGACAACCGGATTGTCGTTTATATCTATCTGAGAACCCATTTTTTAGAGTTGAAGTACCGATGTGTCTAGTCAAAAGCAGATTTTTTTTGCCACAGTTAACTAAGTGGAATGCAAGAATTGTTGTGACCCACTTTTGAGTTCACAGCACATAGCTGGCGTCAAGTTTGCTCATTCCTCACATCGAATGAAACAGGCACAACTAAGAATGTTGTCTTTTGAGGCAGAAACCGTAGCGTTATCTCCGGGATAGA
The DNA here is from genome assembly GCA_013368495.1 of Paragonimus heterotremus. Taxonomy (NCBI): domain Eukaryota; kingdom Metazoa; phylum Platyhelminthes; class Trematoda; order Plagiorchiida; family Troglotrematidae; genus Paragonimus; species Paragonimus heterotremus. The sequence continues at coordinate 126,133 of LUCH01001003.1, forward strand.
ACTGTTCAACTGTTAACGATTACACTAAAAGAAATGTGCGATTCTGTGCAAACAAAATGTCTGATGCTCGGATAATTAGGTGACTGGGTGCTAAGTGCTTAAGGTGCTAAGGCACTAAGTGCTGACTCCCAAACTCATTCTTGTAGAGAAATTAACAACCATATCTGTAAAGCACCACAAAAGCAAACTTTTAAGCAGTACAGATTTAAGCTGTTGCAACATTTTGATGTCAGGCTGTGGACAGTAATACGTCTAGTTAAATGGACATGCCGCTTGCATTTCAAATTCATCTTTGTTCTAATATCTGAATGTTTTCTGTAAAGTAAATGTTTCTTTTCGTGCGCCAGCGACAGCATTCCACTAATTGCTATTATGTGTAAGCAGTCTAATGAGATCATCGGAGAATCGTAAATAATGTCTGTGACTGCTATAAACTCAATTCCGCTAGTCATAAACCTTTAGGCAATCGTCACTAGCTAGTAGATGACAAAAAATACTGTTTGCGAGGTATGTGAATACCAAATATTTCAATATACCCTGAGAACCTGAGCCGTTGTGAATAAACCTTCTGAAACCTGAGATGGTTATTCTTGTAACAGGCTTTTTCAGCGAACCTCAAAGAGCCACATTTGGTTTCTGGAAACACCCATTAACGGGAGGTAGCCGAAGTGATCTATGCTGGGACTTGAAAACTGTTCGGTGATATCGATAACTTGTTGACACTTAATAAGCTTGAGGAAGCAAACACAAATGGTCCGTATATACAATGTGTAAATCGACTTACTCCACAAATTATCTTAGATGGAACAATGAGGAGACGTATATCCTGCAGTGTTACTTGAGTAAAATTTCAATCACTCTAACCATACATGAGTACCTGATTAATTCTAGACATTCAGCACCGCTTTATGGGGCAAACGTCACAGGAGAATGGAACGTGGAGAGGGATTGGAATAAAGATGTGAAGTCTGATAGTAAGACTAAGCAGAACGTATTAATGCCATTAGTAGGATATTTATAGGGTCGGAATAACTTATTCTTGAGCGTGCGAAGGAGATTATGACATCTAGTATGCAAAGTATCAACAAACCGGGAGAGGAGTTTCTAGCTGTGTAATGGTATTTGTGATTTAATGGTTTAGTTCAGAGAGAGCAAGATTGACATGAAAGAATAAATCGGGCTGTGGCAAGCCTTTGGACTGTGGAGTTAAATGAACCGTGCCGGATAGATTACTTAGCTGAAGGTTGTGCAAGTCCAGCTCATAGTTTGGACGGCTCATCAGAATCGTCCCAACTGTGCTTTACGCGACGTTCGGCCATTATAACCGGTGCAGTGGTTCTACTCCCCCCAGCATTTGGTCACCGTTAGCTGCCAGAATGCGTTGGAAGTACGGTTTTCGTCTACAGCATGAGAGCCCGTACATGTAATAATTATGCTAAGTGGCGCCTCATTGCCAACTGGATATACGAGTGCCACTTCACATAGTATTTACATTGTGAGCTCCGTTAGTGATCGGGAGCAGTCCGTGAAAGAACATAAACGTGCTCACGGGACACCTGACCTGATATGCCTTCCGATGACATAGCTGTTGGTTTCGTAGACCTGACGGTTTCTCCGTCTGCGGGTTCTTTATGGTTTGTTGAACTAGGATAGGACTTTATAACCATTGTACCGTGGGTAACGTGGCCCCGAAGGTGATTCCGAATTTGGCCCGGACTGCGAATGGCCGTTTCTATCTTCGGACGCTGGTGGCACGAAACAATGCTGTACTGATTGGCTGAAGGCTGTTTTCATCTTCTTCAGATTTTTAGACAGCTGCAGTATGGCATCGACGTAGCTGGACGGATGGAGTAAGAACTTCCTCTTGACACTAGTTAGAAGAATTACCTGCACCAACTGTTTGGTTATCAGTTTTCCAAGTATCTTAGGGGACTCTTCCTCGTAGCCTCGTTTAGCAAATCGCCGACGTTTGTGAGCAAATGATCGAACGATTTTCCATTCGAGTGGATTACAGAAGCGAAACTGCTGACGATAACTGGTCGGATGCGAGAAAGAATCCAGTGGCGCCTCAGTTCTTCAAATATTCTATTTTTCATGAGGTTATCCAGGATCTCGGCCTCGACAACGTCGAAGGCTTCCTAGCTTAGGAAGAAAAAGTATCAGTTTTAAATGAAGCTGCGGCGGGAAGTTACGGAGGTACACCCCGATCTGATTATCCCATCGGAACAATGACAACGGACAGTAGATTTCTAGGAAGGTGAAGTTGGTACTCGCACCCCTACTGTTGTGTGCTGTTGGACAATTTTTACAGAAAGACGGTTACCAGAAATAGGATGCTGTTAAAGTCTGCGGTGGTGGATAAACTTGGACGTTGTGAGTGTTCCTCAGCTGATTCCTTCGTGGACTTTGACACTCTAAATCACAAAGTGGTCGTCAAATTGTAACGTGTAGGTGGAAGAAGAGGCGGAGGTTATATCTACAAATTCCAAAACGTTTAACGATAGTTTGTACACGCTTATCGTCCCACATGATCTTCGCGCACGACGTTGGCATAACGGTAAACTGAGACCGAAAACGTGGAGGCACCGGTCGCATCTTACAGAAGCTTCAGTAGGGACATCCGGAAGATGTTTCTATGAACGGTTCTTCCATCGAAGATGTTATTCACAAGCGGCGGGGTTATCCACTTGTGACTGAGACACGGTTCATAAGGGAGTGGGTGTTTATTCTTTATTTCCGGGTTCAAACAGACGAATCAGATATATTTAACTTTTCTTTCTGCTGGATTGGCTGTTAAACAAAGGTAACAGCTCTAGTCTGTTTACCAGAACACAAACGATTTGGAGAGAAGAGAAAGCATGTGAGGGTTCTGTTGTAAACCCGACAATGTAAAAGAGATATCAGTCGAATGGCTACCTGATTAGAAATCTCAAACGGGACCACGGCTACTGGTACACATGGCAAGATATAACAGTTTAGAATACTCTACTTAGCTGGGCAACAGGCGAAATATCCAGATCAGACCTTACCTGTATACATTTACTTAAGATGACTACGTCCGTTTATTACCTCAAAGAGTTGTCAATTTCATTGTTTCAAAAATCAATCCTAAGCCACTGAAAAATGGTTCTGAATTGTCATTAATATCGGTATAAAGAATGAAGGTTTGTTGATGGCACGTTTACAATGTCCAGCTAAATGTGTCTGTAGGTATCGGTAAGTGTTTCGTTTAGCTCTGCTTCAACAAGTTTTTGATGACCCCAATTTGACCATGCTAAAGTTGATGGTCGAATATGGTTCATAATGAGCAGAGTAGAACCATCATAACGAAAAGTTCGGCATAAAAAGGTAAATATTTCTCATTTGACTGTCTTATTAATATAGACTTAGGTGTTATAACGAACTTAGTATCTTAACAAATTGTCAATCGGGTCGCGTGGTCTTCGTTACAAAGCTGCATCCAAATAAGTTTACACAGGTGGATACGTTGTGACCCGTACAGGAGTCGACTAGAGGACGGTAACAAATTAGCATACAGGCTTTAGAACTGAACACTATTACAAAGTTTAAAATCTAATGAAAACTTGTTTATCTCAACCAGTAGATTGAGGTTGAGCAACTCAGCTGGTGAATTCCTGGTTGCATTATTTTATCAAACTATTTCATTCAAAACAGGATTTAAGCAGGATGAGGCGGTTTCAGGTCGTAACCTCCCAGCTGTTCCTCGAAAGACTATTTTCAACGCAAACATTATTAGATAGTGCCACAAGAAAGCTTTGACAAAGAATCCACTTTACCAGACCTGATGATTTCTACTGTACGATTTGGTGTAGTATGACAATTCATCGCTTTTCTCCACCCAGGGTAGTCCACTTGAAAACTAAAACAGTCAGAACTCTATATAAATTCGTGAAAAGTGCACATGACTTTCTTAGTTGACCAGTCTATATTCACAAGCTCCATTGTTTTTCTGTGTAGATGACGTAGAATTTGTGCAAAAATCATGCAGACGATTTGGTGGAAGTTGCTAGGCAAGGATGACTGAAATTAATAGGTTTTTTTAAAGAGGACTGACCAAATCAACCCAGTTATCAGATATCACAGAATGAATCAATTATCACGCAGTCGATATGCTAATCGTTTACAAGGTTCCTTTTGCGTGAATATTAAAGCGGAGGCTAAAACAGGTGCTTTAGAATTCCACGTAAACATATTCAAAATAATCGTCTATTCGACAAGCAGTGTTCAACTTTCAGACGATGTGCTTCACAGACGAACACCAATCACTTACTCAGAATTTACTCTTTACATGCAAACCGTCTGTTCTCTGTGGTTCCATTTAGCAAATGTTATATGTATCTACAACGAGCCTGTACTAAGTTGACGAAATGTCACACAGTATTGGCAGTCGCAGAATTAGTGCCAATCACACTTGTTAGCAGCTTTAACATGTCTACAAATTTTTCTGGCCGGATGGTTACGAAAAGAAGCAAGGCGCTGAATATCGTTCTTGCTAGAATTACATACGACTTCATATCCTATTGTTTTACTCACAGACTGAACATTAGAAAGTGTTTTTGAGATGAACTTGTTGACCTCAGTAGAGATGGTGAAACACGAGCTTATCATTATGTTTGCAAGAGGCCTGTCGGAAAAGTCTATCTGAATGTGCAAGCTACTAAGAGCTGCAAGTAACGTTCATCGTATTATAACTGAAATTCATTGGTTACCTCTCAGACGTTAATTACATTAATGGTCAATGATCACTTTATAAACTCTGACACATCTGATGAACGTTTGACCAGAATGAGTAGTCTAGGAGTCCTGTTATCCAATACTGTCAAACCTAGTAACACAGGACAGGACTCATTGTTGCCAAACACAGACCAATCATGTCACAGAGTAGATTGACGGGGTCTCCGATTAGGTTGTTACCGCCATGTATCAAATAACCAAACCATCACTGAAAACAGACACTGAAATTTCCTCATGTACATAACTGGACAGAACATATTAGCCAAACAAATTTCTTAGGACGAAGCTGAGCCGAGGAAATGTTCAGTAGCCCTGATCTGCGGGGTCGAACAAGTCACAATTACAAACAGGATCAAAGCTTGGACAAAGTTACTTAGCATCTATAACTCAGAAATCTACGATCATTCACTTGGCCATAGATTTGTTTATGGTCCATGGAAATCGCCTGACCTGATAAAGTTGTTTCCGGACTCACACTCACTCTCGGGTAAATATAGAATTTGACGTCTTACAGTTTTTAACTGGTTGCATTTGACTTGGTAAATCGAATGAAGTTAAGTGCTTAGGTTAATTGATTATGTAAATTATCAACATAAGTGATGTCCAAGTAACTGATACTGATCAAAGGTGAGTACTGCTACAGATCAGTTCATACCGCCTGGGTAACCATATTCAGAGGAGAGAGTGAACGAGTATTCACAGAAGGAAACGATGGAGACTGGCAGTTTATCTTCCGATCTTAGACGTATCGTCGCAGTAGAGTTAAACAGATACGTAAATCGACAGTATAAAAGCAGTCGTTGGCTAGTCTTCTAGAAACTATGATCACAATCAAGTTTAAATCAGTAAAGGAATTACCAAAACACTTGTCAGTGTGATTGTTAATGCGAAGCCTACCACTGATCCGACTGCGTCATTTAGTCTGATCTAGCTTGTTAAATGCAGTCGGTCGAGAGGTGTGTCGTCAAAATATTTAACAACCTCAAAAACAAGTAGAACTATTACTAGATCATCACTGATAAAGAGGAAACATGCTCCATTTGATCGCTTGTAGATGTTGCAGAATGCTAACAGTTGAAGTTGTGCTCCCATGCCTCTGTCGGTTAAAACTTCCGATGCGTACGAACTATTTTCTAGATCATTTCTGAATTTTACCGAACGTCAGTCATAGTGTAAATCCGTTTGATGACATTAATTTGGAGGTATGTTTGTGTACCACACAATTCAGTTGATCTGTAGTTGCATGATTCTGACTCCTGACAAGAAGATCAATAACAGTTGCAGACTTGGACTATAATTAAAACGTCTAATCCTCCGTCCACCTTTTCACAATTTAGATCTGAATTCATTGGGTGACTATATGGGAATGTGCACTATGACCGAAAGATTTTTTTACATTGTTGCCCACTTCGTCTGTTGCTTGGTGTATTCCACACTGGCTAATAATACATGTCCAGATGCTACGGCTGTACGTTCTTCATGGTTGATTCTATCGGAGAACATCGAAGGCATCATATCATTGACATGTCGCAGTCCAGATTTCTACCCATTCTGTGACCTGAAGAACGCTAAGGGTATAGCTTGGCGACTCCCACAAGCATTGTTATCCCTCACGTTAAAGCCAGATCAAGAAATTTCCGGATGGAAAGTGTCTACCACGGGACATGAATTACAAATCAACCGCAGCAAGATCCCGACCGGGACTCCTATTGCCGGTATCTATGAATGTCTGGTGCTATCTGTGGATCCAATGAATAACTCACTCATTTCCTGGAGAAGTTTACAATGGGCTTTGGATACATTTGCCTCTGAAAGGACGTTAATCGAGGGGTCATTTGCAAAGCGGTAAGACAAGAATTTGTTGTTCATGAAACCTAGTCTATCGGTTCGTTTGTAAATCCAATAGGCTGGTGTCAGATTGCGTGCATTTGCCTATACACCAAACATTTAAATACATAAGGGTTCCGTGCACACACTCAGATGCTCGCAGACTCCACTCCGACCACCAGGTGACGTAAATGCTGAAGTTAGACAGCTAGATAACGCCAGGTCACGATCACTTGACCGAAGAACTTGTAACTGTTCATATTCTACGAAGTTAGACAGTTCACATTGACTATAAAAGACACCGTGGACATCTCGAACCTGTGGTGCAGTTCACAAACGCGTTTTGTCCTGGTGGTGATTTTCAACACGAGGTGATGGCTCGTCACGGTCTAACAGAGTTCGCAACCTCTTTCATAATGTAATAATCCTGGGAAAAGGCGCAGACTACAAAACGCAAAATTTGTGACTACTTATAACTTTCGAGTCGTACTGGCCGAAAAGTCCGAACAGGTGGTGAAAACCACGATCAGACTTGAGTAGCGTTCGGTTTTTGGCAACCCATGTTCCTGTTTACTCGTCATTTCAAACAATATTGTAACTCCCTATGTAGTAAGACTATCGGATTAGGTGAGCTGTCAATATGTGCATGACACTCCACGAAGTTCGGCTTCCGTTCAACCTGAAGTGAATTGTGTCCATCCCTACTGAAGGAGTTTAAACAGGTCAAAAAACCGTACGCACTTCAGTGCAGTGTGAATGAACCTGAGACTACTCGTCTATGCTGAATAGTGCTCAGAACATTTTATCCCGATCGCACACAGCTCTGAACATTCTATTAGTTTTGCACTATACAATTCCGAAATTATCTGTTTGTTTTGGTTTTTGTTATACTTTCGGAGGGACGTGTGTATGAAAACAGCTGAGGGTCACAAAAACAGGCAGATCAGCATTGTTGCCACTGAATTCGGCTCGCGACAGCACTATTTAGTGTCTCTGGCCAACAAAACTCAGTCCTTAGGATCTGAGCTAACAGACCGGGTAAATCCAAACAAGGCCAGACGTGATGTCATATCCTTACGATGAGTCACGAGGTGCTCACTATGAGGATTTTTCCCATCACACAAGAATGTAACACGGTACGATTTTGTAGGCGTTAGAAGAGAACACGTAAGGCCTGTTTGAGCCACCTTCACCAATGAAGTGGGACTAACTCATCTACGAAGAGAATTGGAGTAGTTATGACTTCAACCTACATTCTCATGCTCAAAGTGAGTCATTCAAAAGCGAAACTGTTTAGCCATCATCACTCATATCCGAAGAGCTCTCTTGTGTCCCCATCTGAGTGTATCGACAGGGAGCAACAAGTGAAGAATTCTACTCTCCCTTCATACTAAGATCGACTTAATATTGTTTGGATATTCATTTGGAAACATGGTTCCAACTGACTGAGAGCTAGGCTGGCTGGAGGTGCACTTACAAAGCAACGGATCATGTTGGCGGTAAACATTAGTTAACTGTATGCGGGTGTTATTTTAGGCCTATATACCACAAGATGTTCGCCGAAATTGATGCACAAGTTAACAAGTGGACTGGTTATCAAAACCTAAACAGGAGCAGTAATGGCTGCCGTGTCCAAATTTGTCACCACGTGACTGGTAACCCAGAGTCTTTACCCGCAAGCTGAAGACGTACCAAGAATCACTAAGTCTGAATAGTGTTCACACATGAATGGATTACTATGCTATATTACTGCACCTGACAAACCTCATAAAAATGTATTTTCAAATGTACTTGGTGACTAACAGGATGATTGATATTAGGTTAGCAAACGTGTAACTTTACAAATGTGCGTTTTCTTCCTTGTAGATACGCACGAAATATTATGGCTGCAGTGTTGGCTGTTGTGAGTCTGCTGTTGGCGTTCACAGTTATCAAGTTGATTACCTACTTCTCTCACACCGCCCGAAATTTGCGTGACGAGGAGTACTATGAAGCCTGCAGCCCAGCCCAGGTGCAAATGACCAGATACAACGCAGCAGATTCGCGGGTGGGACTGAATGACGGCAGAATTTCGAATTTTTGACATAGATAGTATCATCTACACAATGTAAGACAGATCCATAAGATTTTGAGCTGCCGCGCTGTTTTCCGTGATTTTCCACCATGCTTTTAACATAGTATGCTCCAATTTATTACATGCAAAGAACCCAGTAAAAGTGGACTTTAGAAGTATACTCTTATAGTCATGATTTTTGAGACGAAATGTTATTACAAAAATACTTTCCGTGAAGTAGTGAATCAAGAAAAGTTATGTACATAGCGATTCCTTATCTCTCCGTTTTTATTCCTATTTGTTCTAACCACTCCAAGTTTATGCCTAAATATAAGCATTTTGATCGAGATGCCATCCGCAAGGACAACCAGAGCTCTCAGGTTATGAAGTTCAACTTTCAGAACAAAAGATTTGAAAATTTAGATGAAAGCCAATTTTGAAACATCTGGCTTTCAGCTGGATTCGAACCTGCGACCAAAACAACAAACCCAGACTCAACAAGAGCTCTACCAGCTGAGCTATGAAATCATTTCGGAAGCTCAGAAATTTCACATTTGCACTCAATTACTCACCTAATCCACAATGGAATAAGGAATCAAACGAACGATCTGGGGAGTTGACCGCCCCGCCAGGATTTCTCAAAAAGTTCACATTGGAATCCACCAATTCCCTTGTTGAACACTGATACTATATAACACGTGTAGCGCAGCAGAACTGGTAATCTAGAGAATACATATTCGCGGAAACAGGGTTGACCGTCAACCGCAATTAACAGGAAATATACACTCATTTTAACAACGATTTGAACTTGGGGCAGTTTCAGAAGATAACTACTGATCGCGTTTTCGTTTAAAGCAAAAATACCGAAATTTGCCGAAACAGAGAAGTCAAAGTAGCGTTATCCTACCATAGGGGTGCTACGTTAATCACCAACGATCGTTCCATTGGTTCATTGAGGCCGCTTAACATTGGATACAGTGCAATGTTTAAAGTTCTTGTAAATAACACGCATGACACATACTTTCTCTGAAAAGTTACCGTTCGATGCACCGTGTGGTATGGACAGTGCAAACAATGAAATTCAGTTGTGCAACTAGCAACTGACGAATGTCACGGCAAAAAGAACAGTACTAATAATCGCACGCGATATACGGGTCGGGCGTCAACCATTGCCTTTAAAGTCAAAGAGAATCGTCTAAAACACCTATGAGCTAGATATCCTTGCTTAGAATAATGTGGAGAACCGAAAACAGCTTAAAGATAAATGAAACGGGCAAAAAGGGTAATTCGCAAACAGGTGCAAGTTTTGCTAAACCAAAATGGGAAATCTGAGATGGACAAAGATTAGAGATAAGAGGGAGAATACTTTGTCTCCATCAAGCTAATCAGACGATCTGGGCATTACACACAGTCAAACATGGCTGAGTATTGAGGTAAGACACAAGGTCGCACAATGTGACACAAAGTCAATGCTGCAGCGGTCAACACACAGCTTCTATTCATTACACGAGTGTACACTACTGATGAGTACTAACAAGAGGAGGCTCGATACTAGTGTCTCTTTTCCAAAGAGATGAATGAGAGCTGCAGTTGAACGTAGAAGCTGTGATCGCATGTGAGTAGTGCTCGAGTCACAACGACCAAATTATTGACTACTTATTGGTAAAGATAATCAGCTTGTGGAAAAATAGTACACTCTCATACTTAAACAAAAAAAGATATGTAAAATTAAGCACCTTTACAACTCAATGGGGGGGGGGGTAGCGTGAACTGTACCTGTATCAATAACGGCGGTGGGGAGCATGTTTTAATGTTGGTCCAGGCGTGTAGTCTACAGAAATAAAACAACGTACGTTCTGAAAAGTCCTGTCTCGATATATATATTTACGTCAATTACGGTTAGGGAGCGGTCATATTTTCCACTGTCTGAGCTACGACACACTCTATATTGGTACTCAGAATAGGTTCAAAGAAAGAATAAGCAATCTGCGATCAAGAGATCTCCAGATTGTGAGAACTTCCCCTGAACACAGTTGAAACCATACAATGTAAATGTACCTCAAACCGCAAAATTAAAGCGTTATTTAACAATCCAGATTACCCTTATTTTGACTTATCAGGTGTAACTAATCAGAACGGGAAGCCTTAATGTCACAGACCGAGATCCTAGTCACTGCACCGCCGACCTGACGAGCATCGCGAAGAACGGGGCATCTAGGTCAACGTGAAAAGGAACCCGACTAATAAGAGTAGTCTGATCCTAACAGTGTATACATGAGTTCGAACACCGCTGTCGCGGAAATGTTCGATGGACAGTGAGCAACGAGGAAACATTAACGTCGTTTCAACTCCTGACAACCGTAGTCATAACCAATACGAACTGAACATGAGGCTCACCGTACCTTTCCAGTAAGTTGGGTGTGTACGAGTCAATTCAATTTAAATTGGCAATAAAAACAATACTCAAACACCACCACATCTATTTGCAGGTTGTTGCATAGTTATCAGGATAATAAACAGAGTAAACCATTCGATACGTCACTTTTCGTGTAAACCTACAATTTGGACCATAAAAGCCCGTTCCCTAAGTCGACCTGAGTTCGTCATTTTCTTCTGATTCACATGCTCCCGCTCCAAAAGTTCAGTTCACCCTGTACGTGTTATCAACTGAACTGGATAATCCCCGTAGCTAGGATTCCGTCGGTCTTATGCAAACACCTTTCATCAACGTGAGTGACATTAACAAAGTTCGACTAAAAGTGTAAACCAAAACTGTTGGAACGCGAATGAGAGAATTAGCGAAACATCGGAGTTCCGAAGAGATTAATGAGAACAGAACAAATTTGGGGAGATGGATCGAGCGGTAACGGACGTTGAGTGGTTATCAGTGCTCTTCTGAACGCAATAATCAATGAATAACGCGCAACAGGACTGTCAAATAAGATATCTAGACATACACCATACAAGCTGTGTGAGTATTTAAACGAACAGTTCGACCTGGAACAAATGATAATCGTTTGGAGAGCAGGCGACAATATACCTTCACAGCAAGTGCGACGAATTAACGACTACTGGGATACAGCCCTCCGGTTAGCGATTGATTTAACGAAGCTGAATCTCACGGAACACATAGGACTACAAACGGGAAAACCAGTCAAATGATTTCATCATCATCATCATAACAGCCATGAGCCGGACCAAAAGGTACTGTGACTCGGGCTGTCGCTCACCTCAACAGTGACGTGGAATATCTTAGACGAAAACGTTACTAAGTAGGTTGAAAATTATAAAAGACTACGCGGAATATCTAGAAATGGTATGGATACAGGTACGCCATTGACTGCGACAGATCGTCATCTCGGATAGCGTCTCTAACCAGCGGTTTGAGTGATCACGAGAACCCCAGCCAGGCAGGCGACACCTACCCACTTTGCTCAATGGAGCAGTCAGGGTCTTCATATTTCGTGACCACGTTGTTGCTTGACCACCACGCGGTTTTACCCAACTGTTGGTGGTCTCAGTACATAATGCCCGGTACTTATGTGATAAATGATTTAGATAAGACCGAAACAGAGATCGTACCGTTAACGACATCGAACAAAACAGCGACCTGCCTTATTTACCATTCGATTAAAAGTGTACCGTGAAGGGTTGGTGCAATGATTGTGTTAAGCTGTGAAATGTGACTATACGAAAATTGATTTACTCATCAAACGGTTAAGGTTTCTTCCACTCCCTTGCTGATCACTTTTATCAGTAGCTTGAAATCAGAAAATGAGAGAAAGCATGGACCGCGAAATCATACGTTCAAGTCAGTCATGGCTTAAAAGGAAGTAATTTTATGCGACTTTGTGCAGACGTGTATGGAAATTCAAACGATCAACAGCGCAACAGGAACAAGTCAGAAAACCGGAGCAGATCAACTATCAAACAGATGGAGTATGAGCAAACAGTGTGCAGAACAAGATGACATGTAGTGTTTGATGCGAAGGGAGAAAAAACGAGTTCTTTTAGGTTTAAACGAATATAACCAGATTGTGCTCAGCGGTTTATTTGTCGTGGCTGTGTTCACCACAAACGCAAAGATTTGTTGTACGTTCATTTCGCATCGTTCACTGCGCATCGTCTGTTGAAGACAGAAGCAACTTACCGAAACCACTAAGGGAATGATGTGAGTAATTTGAAGATAATGGAAGCGCTTGTTATCGTGGACGGTGACTACGGATCAGACGCTCCAAAATTGCATCATTCACTGATCCGACAGTGTCCTTAGAGATGAGGTTGGATAAATCTCTCGTAATGTGTTCGGTATGCCTGACACGACGAATGCAAGGTGAACTACCACAAAACAAATAATTCAGACACAGAAGTTAGATGTGACGAGCAGCGGTGGGATCAGTTGAGCGTAGAGCAGAAAATGGGAATGCTTTTTCCACAAGTTTCAACAAGTGTTGCCAAGTGTTCCAGCTACTTGAAGATAGCTGTGGAAAACATTCTTTTTTATACCTGCAATGGGGTCTGGCAAATTCATTCGTTTCGTCAATCGTCTGATGATAAACCATTTAAAATAATCGGCTCCTCAAAACCCTGTAGATTAGTTCCGATTCCACTTCGAAGTTGGCTAGACTGCACATTTTTTTCGTACTGTATACTATGGATTTAATCGGAATTCCTTTGTATTTTATAAGAGAAAATAAGTCATATGACCACGGGCACAGCCTACTGTGTAAAAATAATAACAATAAATGCTGTCATACAGATTGTAGGAGCCAACAGATATCGTATTTTAGACTGATAGTAAGCCTGACAATGATGACAGGACAGGTGAGGCGAGTTGTAATTATCAAGGGAAATCAGTCAAACGAACCTCAAAAATAATGTTGAATATCATGATGCAATATTTAATGGTGTACAGTCACAAGCTTACAATTCACCGTTCTCAGTTTCATCCTAGGCTGGATTCGAACTAACGATCTTGGTGTTAAAAGATCGAGCCTTCATCTACGTTAACACCCTTAGGGAATGAGCAACTAAGATAGAATGATGAAATACGTCGAAATTCTGTTGATATTTATGAAAGCTATCTACCTACCGTCATCAAGGGATAATGTCATATCGACCTAAAAAGCTGTTTTACTCGTTCCCTCGTGAGCTCAAATCGACCGGTAATTTGTTATAGACTTGCAAACTATCAAGTAACTCTCATGAATCTTGGAGGAATTGAGATGTTTTGTAAACAGTGCCCCAGTAACCATCAGTAAAGCAGTACACAGATGTGTGTGCGGCTCAGCACAAGGCAATAAATACGAAAACTGTAGCCAGGATGAATTAAAAAAAATCGGTAGACGGAGGCCACAGACTGCGTGTTTAGGAGCAGTTACACAACCAATGTTCAAAATTATGAGTTCGGCTGATTGTGGGTTTAATGAGGCTAAGTGTCCACATAAACACCTCTAGAAACAGAGTTCAGGTTTAGACAATCGAATACTAATGGCCGTTAGCAACGGCCAACATTCGGAATGTCACCCTTTTGAGACGGATTACTCGGCCCCCGGTAAACAAACTGAAAGGTATCTTTCATAGTGATAGTCAACTGAGAAACAATCGCGTCCAATACCGTTTTAATCACGCCACTATTCAACCACACAGGAGGATGTTCAAGCATACTGCCAGATAATCGTCTTGAGGTATGACCAATGTATGAGGCTGGATATCAGCAAACAGAGTACATACAACAGCTAGTTGTAAAACTTGGAATTTTGTCTTTGATATGACAATGGCTAGTGAACAGAAACTCACGCACACTTGAGCTGCAAGGTAGGTTGTTTCAACTGACTTTTTGAGCTTTCTTATGGCAGCTGCGGCCATGGGGCTCCTCGAAATGGAGACTAATAAATGCAAGTTTCTTTTCTTCTTTTTTTTTTTACAGAGAATGACAACTTTCAACTCTACTATCTGTATCGCCTTGAAAGTAATACGCATTGGATAGTCATTCTGCTTGGACTCGTTTTGTAGAAAGTCCAGCTCAGCTCACAAAGCGTCAGTGGCGAAGATCTTTAACGTCCTATTCGTCAGACATTGCACGAGGTTTCGCATATGATTTAACAGAACGAAGCTGTCAAAGTAAAGGTTCTGACTACTTCGAGTCTGTTTCTTGTGTACATTTCGTAGGATTAAACCATCCTTCCTTTCTACCATGTTAACTGTTTTGTGCTGTAAATGACCTGATAATCAAACAAAGGAAAAGTCCGGCTTGTTACTTTATTGTTCATATGTCTTCAACAAATATTTTCGAAAGAGTTAAAAGATGCCATGAATTTTGACTCATATTCCGCTACACCTAGGACGAATGAGCCGGTAAGCAGTTTAAAAGAGGTGATATCATTACAACGTTTGCACCACTATGTTCAAATATAGACATAAAGAAAGGTAATATGAATAAGCAGAAACAAATAGCATAAGAATTTAGGATGATCCACAACGAAAATTCCGGTCATCACGCCAAATGCATAACAAAAACCATTTCAGAATTGTCCGCAGTAGACATCTGAATAAAACTGTGCACTCAATTATTATGATCAACGTGGACGGACTAACAACAATCATGACGTTAAAACAACGCTGGCAGTACACGGTCCAGTAGTGATTCTGTGAACACAACGCCATCACCGTTGCGGAGTGCAGGCTAGGGGCAGTTCAGTTTTCAGTTCATTCAAAAGCCTTCCTAGAAAACCTTACACATGTGGGTAAATGACAGAAAACCATGTGGATTCTAAGATCTAATATAACGTCGAGTGGATTGTGGACACAGTGTGGGTGTGTGTGAAGACAAAATATATAATCTTTCTTGATGAACACGATTAGTTACGAATCGACGAAGATAGGCTGATAGAAACATTATCAAGTTATCTTGCTTAGAATGCGATAAACGCCGATATACTGCACAAAATCCGTTGATTTGCAGTCCAAAAACAACCACGGAGACACCAAATCAACGTTCAAGATGGCCTACTTAAAAACGACTAAGTAGATAATCAACATTTTAAAATTAGTAAGAAAGACCCGTAGCTTATAGAACCACCAATTTATGGCTTGACAACTGATCCGTTATTTAAAAGTCACACTAGAAGTAGTATGATGTAAAAACAGCAAAAAGTTGCAACATTCTCTGAAGAAATCAAAACGGCATTCAAAGTCAAAGTAAATGTAGAGGATAAACTTGAGTTAAAGAAGAAGCTCCCAGTCAGAAGTGAAGTATAAAAATTTGAGTAAATTTTCATCGGCTTTGCCACATCACCAGAACGTCCAACCACCAGTTTTGTTGTGTCTGCTCTGGTTCACTTGTACGTTATAGCCAGCTTGTGCGAGTTGTTGGGCCGGATTCGGGGCGTATCCTGGAGGGGGAGGCTGAAAAGTAGAAGACAAAAGCCGCGAGAATAAACAAATCGAAACAACCCAAGTATGCAAAAGTTCGAAACTCTTTTTTAACAAGAACGAAACGTGGAGAATGATAACACTGATTTTAAGAGTGAGAAGAAGAGAATTAATTAACACAACTTTTCACAAACGCAATTTTTGAACAGCAAACTCACCAAAGCCATCCTAAACGTGTCCAACGAATAACTTATGAAAGGCAGGAGCATTCAACATCGTGTCCCTTACAACCGTAAAGGTGATCATGATTAATGTGGCGTTCGAATGATTATACAAAAATAAAAACAATCAAACAATGACTTCATCGTAGGAATATCGGATTGATTCTGACAGAGAGTCACTGCGGCAAGGATCAGCATTACTAACAATAGCAACAAGGCAGACTGATATAAAGGGAAAAATTTAGGTATCCATAATTACCAGGGAGCCGAATGACAAGATCCACTTCTGCCATGTTCGATACGAAATGCAAGTTCAAGTACAAGAACAGAATATTGGAGTAGTAACGCATCACATTCCAGCCACAGCAGGATTAATCGGAATCGGTCTGCACAACTTGAATATATATATATATATATATATATATATATATATGACAGAATATGTTGGTACCGTGACTAAACATATCTCAATAAGAACCTGGAAGCTTCACCCAAATGGAACTGAAATAAGCCATCAAAAGTTACCTACAGGCGCAATTATCTTACATCTCGCTTATACCAACCATCATCAAAGCTCCCCGAGTTATCTACACGGTTGCCAACGACCGATCTGAACCAATCCGACAACGTACTTCAATCAAACTTTATTCAATCGTAACCAAATTATGCAAACTTAATCTGTGTCCCTGCATTAAGCTTGTTTAGATCGAAGATCAAATACTACCGTTATTGCATCACAAACACTGAGTCCTGAAATTGTGACTAGATTTTCAGTTAGTAACCTACTTTGTCTTGACTAACGATGTAGATTACCACGTTCACTTGAGATGTCATAGTTTAACAATCTTCACATAGATTTCGTGTCAAACCGCATGAAGCGTTTCCCATGGACATATGTGATTGTAGTCGTATGAGAACGAATCACCAAAAAATAACCATTCTCTACATCTGATTTAACAGAAATAATCATAAAATAATACTGATCATTGAGTGTTCAGCTTTTCATCGATCCATCAATTCTGCTTTGGTAGGATAACTGGAGGTACCAGAACAAAATAGGAAACATTCTACGAATAAAACATTCAATCAGCGATAAAAAGGTTATTGGCAAAATTTTAGGCAAGCCGTCGTGGTTTGTTTTAATGAATGAAAGCTGTTGTATAGTGTACGTTACACAAACACGAACGGGGGGCTACGTAGATCAAATTGCGATGAGTGACAGGAGAGTTTTTGACGTGCTTATTAACCCCAGCACTGTTCAAGTCACCTTGGGGGCGTAATGGAGTTTACAAATTTCACATCACGAAATAATAAGCTACCGTAGCACAAGGTCGATTGTAATCAAACAAGATTCCAAATAATAAGGCGTGACACAATAACACGAGACTTGACTTTCGTAAGACCATAATGAGTTGGTTACACAAGATCATAAACATCAGAAACTGAAATCGATACCAAGATATTCTGACAACTGGCGCGCACAATCACATGAGCTACGTGATTAGTATATCCTGTCTTAACACTGATGATCTATTATGGATTACATCGGAACATCGGATATAGACCCGGTTGGAATATGTTTAACTGCATTTGACAGTCAGTCGCGTCACAACTCAGATGAGAGAAAAAGACAAAGGAGAGGAATTCTTATGAGTCTATTACGTAACTGTGATCAAATTTTGTGAAAACATATAGACAATTAGCAAATAGGTGTAAATTAAGAAGAACACTCCCTCACGACCAACGGAAACATTGTCCCATGCCTTACGCTTGTGAACGCACGGATTTAGGAATCCTGTCGGACACCTGGCTATATTAGAGCCGTCCGTATAGCATACTTCCTGTCAGTGTAATGCGGTAAACTAAACGATGTATCATTGTGTTATAGTATAGCTGAATTGAAAGTAAGTTGTGGGGAGTATGGCATTATAGACAGAAGAACCTTTAAGTAGGTCCAAAACAGCCGCAGGTGCCACGAACACGTGTCACCACATTATAGCTTGTCAAACTTTCGGGTTGGAGCAAGGAACTCTATATGATGTTGACAATCAACCTGCATCTGTGCCTAGTATTCGAACTCGGCTGACGCTGTTGGAAAGTGGTTGCATCCTTCAGACTATACAATAATCGTTAGAATAGGCAATCGTTTCTTCTTTACATAGCTTAAGAGGAACTATAACTAATTAAAATGAGTTACATAAATAAACTTGAGTTAATAACCCCGATCACATATATCGAAAACCACTGGAGAGTAGAACTGCAATATTTTCAAAAAACTTACTTGGAATTTGAATCTTAACAATTTTTTTGGTATGCTGCCTTATCGGTGTCAAAGAAAGGGTGAATTTAACTCACTTACACAGCAGCATTTTTCAGTTTGAGAACACAAAGTATATTCCTCGAATGAACCCCTGTTAGGAAGCGCATCTTCTAACAAAGCAGTCAGGACGCTTCACGCTATAACGATCGATCGACCCAGTTTCGGATGATATGGTGGTGGGTGGTGATATAATTCCACCCAGCCACTCGGATTGTAGCCGTGCGGTCGAACACCTGTGCGCTATCTGGACTGTTTTCTCGCGTTTGTTTTTTTATTCCCCCTGTAACGTGATTTGTTGACAATCTGACTGTTATATATGACTGTTTCATTTGATTCGCTCTGTCTGACTGCCATATATGGTCGCCTCATTTGATTTGCTTCGCGTCTAGTCTGCCATTTATGATAATCGTACTGCTCTATATATGTGGAGCCCGTGTGGTCGTCTAATTCTGACTCGGTTTCCCAAGTAACAGTGTTACCACGTCTCTTCTCCTTCTCGGTTTTCGGTCAAACGGTTGAATACGTAATAGAAAGGGACGATCCAATAAGCCCAAATCTTATCACGTAGGTAAGTTGGATATGACCTCAACAAAGTTAGATTATATGTACAAAGTAAATCAACAGGTTATCTCCGAGAAGATGCTCGGTCTCCTGAAGGGAGGAAGTAGTTGAAGCTATGGAATAGTCATATGGAATCAAAAAAAGACGTTTATTTTACCAGATGGTCACTGAACTGAAAGGAAGTTTATACCGAATGGTCAATGAAGACTCAACTGATGATGGTGGATGAGCAGATGCATAGAATGTTGATGAAAAATTGCCAAGCTAACAAGATGACTGTCTGATAGGGTACATGAACAGCATCCTGAATCGCTTCATACATCCTCGTTTATCTGTCACCAAAATAACACAAACAGTACGCAAAATCTAAAGACTGTATATGGGGTCCAATGCTTACTCGGGGTAAGGAATAAACGTACAGCGAATTGGAGGTTACAGGAGAATCTGTTTATAGTTACGCTAAAGTCCAAACTAAATAGAAGTACAAACGTGCAATAAATGATCGCACATTTGTTTTGTTTACCGTTCAGAAATAATAACTGTCGGGGAAGTTGCCAGTTCCCCGAAAACATTGCGTGACCACAAGTGACAAAGTTCAATCCTGAGTGACCTTTACACTTGCCATGGTCGTGCGCGACTCCGGTCTTCACAATCGACCTACGCCCTCGTGACAACCGTTGTTGTCATCCCGACTACACACCTAGACTGTAATGTCTAGACTTTTGTCTGGTCCATTCCCTTTGACCTTGCTTGTTGCTAGTCACAAACCCTATAAATACGAACGGGTTGGTGACCGTGTTTTCTTCGGATTGAGTGACATACAACAGCTCTTTCCGGAGGCCAGTCTTTTCTCTGTGTTCGTTCGTTAGCCTCAAGTGGTTGGGTTGGCCGGGAAGATACGCATTAATCGTGCATATTTCGTAGTCAGTCGTTCAGAACCGTTGAACGTCGTTCCGTTATCTACCGTTTCATTAACTGTTATTCTTTTGTCTGTTTACGCGCTCGTAGGCCGTATACATCAAGATGCAACAATAACAGTGTTGAGAGTTTTCAGATGATATGCAGTGAAATTGTGGAGTTTAATAGATTACGCCATAATTTTACTTAGTTAAGCAACGCCAGTGTATGTGAAAAAACGTTGTCGGTTACGAGATACATTTAGAGAAGTCCCAGTAATGGACTGAGATTAGGAATGAACCCCGAAGAAAAGTGGAACATTTCTGCGTACAAGGACATCAAACTGTCCGTAGATGAAAGATCTAGGGGCCAACAAACACAACCGAGATCGTCTCAATCTCCCTAAGTGACTTCAGCAGCATGTTGTCGAAAAGTTTACTTACTACGCCCAATGAATAATTAAACATTTTCTGTCAAATACATCCTCCAGAGCAGAAGATAGCTACTGTCTCGGAAAAACGGTGTTACAATCTTATAGAGCACAAGGAGAGAAACAAAACAGACTGTCGTCAGTACAACTGATCTTGTATCTTTGATCACAGAGACAAGCAACGGCGAACCTAAGACAAAACAAAAAAGTAATTGGTTCTCCGTCAAAAATTCGTTTCCATCATCGGACGAACAAAAACGAGAAGTGGAAAAATAACTGTCTTCATCAACATTTCAGGCTAATCATTGGGTAGAACTCTGTTGTCATCGTGTAGAACAATAAGCAAAAGACAAACAAAAACGATAAAGTGATGCAATGCAAGAACAATCTTTCGTCATTGCATTATGAGATCGTGTGCAAATCTGGAAAAGGGAACTAGGCTGTAGGCAACATTTATTGTAGCCGCGATGAAACAGTTCTCAAATGTGTACCAGATTTGAAATATCTATACAGATTCAGCTGCCGTCCGATAACTGACAACATGACGCACTGTGAGTGCTAAAAGAGTCACACATTCAATCATTATGCGTGGCGTACAGTTCAACCGTCAAATTCTCACCGAAGTCAAACCTGGCTACTTCAGATTACCACATTTAAAACTGCTCAAAATCACGCAGGCAACAAAGGACTCAGTGTTGGTTTCAACACAACTTCTCACTGTAACGTGTAAATAACCGACGATGAGTACTCTCTTTTCCCTTCGCGTTCGTGTGTCAAGACATGAAGAACGAATATGCAAATAACTGTTTCTGTCAGTCATTATTAGTAGATATGAACGTGCTTGTATAAATTCAACCATACAATCTACATTAGAGAAATTTATGCACAACAAATGCATTATGGCGACGGGAATGACTGCCGACAAGTTAGGTTGGGATTACGTTAATGGGAGACTCCGAAAAGCCTCATCTCATGTTCTCAAACTCAGGACAACATCTACTAATCAGTGGGGACCCACTTTACTCCAATGACTGCTTTCCGCAATGTTTGTGTCAGCAATGTCTAATAGGGAATCCTATAGGGAGAGATTGTTTATGCGAGCGTAGTTCCGCCGTCAACACTGTTTCACCTGTATGACGAAAAACACCAAGGCCGTCCAGACTTGATCCACTAGTGAAAAAAGGCGACTGCTGGCAATGTAATCCACAACACGCTCTCCAAAACACAGGAAAAAAAC
>LUCH01001004.1:3676-18269 GCA_013368495.1 Paragonimus heterotremus
TCACAGCTCTAAATGGAATAGTTACCTACTGGTCATATATATCTGCCTCTCCTACGCATCTCTGGAAATATTCCGTCATTACGACCATGTATTTTTTCCTAAACAATTACTTGAAAGATACCAGTTCCGCCGATCTGTTCTCATAAGTGCAAAGGACTTGAAGTATTTCAGTAGGATAGTCATACGAGTAATCGCCGTTCTTCAGGAACTCGCATTAAGGGAGTTATTGTTAACACCGTCTGCATCCTCAGTCAAAAGACCTTTTGCTTTAGCACTTTGTGCATTCGGAGAAAACACACATGAAAAAGCTGGTCACATTTTTGTCAGTGTTTCTGTCAACTACGTCGGTGTTACCGGCTCGCTGCTTCCTTGCCGCATTTGGCACATTTATATTCCAACACCGTTCGATCGCTAGTCTGACTAGTGTAGTTCGAACGCTTTCATTTTGAGATATCTTTCACTTTTCGCAGGTGGTTCGTCAGTCAACTTCAACCTCGCCCCATCTGTTTTGTATGCTATTTGCAGTCTTTCCCGACCGTACATCATTTCAAAACGGTCAAGTCCGTCAACGTATTTATGAATTTCATCTGCTTATTCTGTTTTGAAAATTAAATCAGGAACGTGGTTTTGTTTCTCTACACACTTGGAGAATTGCTAATTCATACTCTTATGGCGGTAAGAATCAAAGGGTTCTTTCTTCGAGTCCTTTGTTTATCTAACGTGCCTGGCGGTTCGTTTTCAGATTACACGAGCAAACCTCGGCCCAAAAAATGTGACCTCCAGTTTTATCAGGCTTGGATTAATAATAAACACTCCTTTTCAGTTGTTGAATAGTTTCATTCGGCCGACATTATTACAGAGCCGAATTAATCAACGACACCGCCTTCTTCATCCAGTACGGCTCCAAGCCCTATCTTACTTGCACCTGTTGACACAATGAAGCCGTGTCTACGTACCGGCATCTTCTAGGTCAGATGAATTCTTGCAAAGGTTTGACTAGCTAAGTTGGAAAAGTGAAATCTGCGGTTTTTCAGTATTTCATTCAAGTCATGGGGCGATTGTAGAAAGCAACTGGACCAAGCAGTTATCACAACATTCTCACTCATGTTGACATCAGAGCTTGTACCTTTCACCCAACCTCTCAGAAAGCGGTTGGACCTTATCCTGAACGACCATATGAGTACTACCAATTCTTCTCGTCAGTCATGATTTTCAGCTACTGATTCGTAGGTCGACTTTTCAATCCCTTACACTACGACTGAAACATTCACCGTGTACTGTGTCTTATTTTCACCGTCAATGACGACCTCACCTCCAAAGATAGCAGCATAGGGTAATACATCCAGCGCTTTACTCACCAGCTACTTGACCATACGAACAGCAAGCATTGAAACAATTCATTTTTCCTCCTCAAATGAGAAAGTTATTTTGTTTTGAACCGATCATTTGCTTGGCACTTACCAATAGTCTGTCCTCAAGTCCAACACGATGAACACCTTGATATTCTGTGACTTATCGAAAGTTTGTGACATCATAAAGACGACCACGAATTTATTATCTGTAATCTCATTGAGCCTACCGAAGTCGACACAAAAATATAGTTTCTAATTGGGCTTTTTTACTGACAAGATGGAATGATTGAATGGGCTATCCGCGCTCTCGAGGATTTCTTTAACTGACCTTTTGCTTTTGATGTTAAGCTTTCCGCTCTAGATGCAACGTCATCGTGCCATCGGAAAATCCATTCAAAGGTACAGTTTAAGCAACTTCCTTAAAAGTGGTGCAGCATGGAGAATTAAAGTAGTCAATCTGACAACTTGGCCAATAATATGATGGAGTACATTCTGACACCGCGGGTGAACCGATCGGAATATTCACAATTATTTGGCAGGCAAATAAACTTAAGTCTACATTGTATTCAACCCTGAAGTAATATTGTGATTAACGGTTAAAGAACTGATCATAATCTAACCGTTATTTCTAAAGTACTCTGGAGTTTAGGGGTTATCGAAAGAGAAAGATCTCTGGAGATGCGATCTCGCTTCTTTGTAAGTCGGGGAAAAATTGTGTTTAACGGTCTACACACGTAAAGAAAAAATGAATAGAATTGAATGAAAAGAACTTCATTGAAGCTGTATGTGTGCAGTCATAGTAGCAGAAAACGATGTAGTACACGGACGTAATGTTTCATCAGATGTGCACATTTAGCCATCTGCAGAAGTGGGCTAGGTGGCTGGCTAGAAAAGGTGTAGTACAAGTTGTCTTCCAAGCACATGATGCTCCAGTAGCATTTTTAGACTCAAAGTTGATTCAGCCGTAGTTCCGGAGTTGGACAGCGTGCTGCACTGTGAACAGTCCTCAACTATGAAGCATTTCTAGCCGCATAATGGGCCGGCCGTTTTAATATACATTTTCAACTTAGGACCAATCAGGTATTCTTCTTTGTTTAATTGGGGAGATCTATCACTGGATGACCTGAGTTAAGGACCATTTGTGGAAAGGAATCAGGTCTCCTCTGGTCTGTTTGTAATTAGTTTATTTAAGTCCTGAAATCCTACCGGACAGGGATTTCGCTTAATCCCACAGTCCTTCAGGTGATCGGTCTCTCAACACCTTTAATGAATGTTGAACATCTATTAGGCTAAGGAAGTCGAGCGATCATTACTCCTTACCGATATGTGCAACTCATTCAGTCCAATATCGTGCGAGATATTTCAGAGTAGAATGGCCCACACAGTCCTTCTAAGAGATGTGTTGTAACCTGTGTCTTTCAACCATATACATGAATGTCAATAGAACAGAAGGCTCAACATTATCAACCGTCTGGTACGGTCTGCCGCCGAAAGAAGTTACTCCCACACTCATATTCCCTTTTAATCTCACAACTTACTTCCACATACATGAATCACACAATCTACTTCATTGCAGTTCCTTCAGAAAGCTGCATATTTTCTTGCCTGATATTAGAACATCCAGCAAACCGCAGGTAAACCATGTGGCGAATTTTAATATTTAAGGTTTCCATTACATTTGACAGTTCGAAAATATTTGACAGGTCCCTTATGGATTCTCACCATCA
Organism: Paragonimus heterotremus; assembly: GCA_013368495.1. Classification (NCBI taxonomy): domain Eukaryota; kingdom Metazoa; phylum Platyhelminthes; class Trematoda; order Plagiorchiida; family Troglotrematidae; genus Paragonimus; species Paragonimus heterotremus. The sequence continues at coordinate 6,756 of LUCH01001004.1, forward strand.
TCAGCGACAACATGTAAGTGATTGACACTGTTGGTTGTTTGTCGTACACCAACAAACAGGAGAAGGTACTGCTTACAAAACAAGAAAAAACAAAGGAAATAATATCACTCTTGTTTATGATGAATATTCAACATGAAACTGTCTACAATTTATAAGCAATGGATGAAAATTAGAATGTCTATAGGACAGCAATCTGACGGTGATCACCAATCGTTTATTTAACTGCGTTTAAACCGGTCACTCAGTCAGACAAAACCGGCGTTTTTGCTGCTCAGCTTGATCAGTGGCGTTCTTCATTAGATTATTTAATGTCAACTTCTAATTATGAAAATCTGGGCACTCATGGTAAAGTCTACCTACAATAATTAGCTTTCTTTTATAGGCTTTAGCTCTTTGAGGAAAGCAAACAGTTGTGCACTTTGGCATCAGATGTCTTCGGCGATCCAAATCTTTAGCTGTTAATAGTGGAGGCCGCTGGATCGGTTTGAGCCCGGTTACCAAACATCCGCCCAACGATTTCAGGTTCTCTCATCTTTGAGCGAATTTTGTTTTACGTAAGAGTGAAGACAGATATTTATAGCCAAACAATGGAAGGTTGCCTAAATCGTATACCCTAATCGACCAAGTTTAGTGCTTGTGGACGAACCTAGTTCTCACAATCTACTTATGTTCGTGTCTTTTAAATTCGAAGTAATACCTGCCTATCACTAGAGACGTTTACGATTATGGAAGAACAACCTTATCCTTGAAGATGTGAACACATGTTTCACCTCTTGTGTCTGTGCTATTGGTGATGAAGCCTCCTATTAAACGAGCTGGTCTGTCATCTCTAAAATTACATTATTCAAATTTAAACCCATGCAACCACTACAGTCTTGATGAAACACTTGACACTTTGAAGTTACACAATCTACTCCGGAATTATTGACGGAGTACAGACTATGGTTTGTGATTATGGTTAACCACGGGTTGAACAGGTTTTCTAAATTACGAAAATCACTCGGAAATTGCGACTACATTTTTGCGGTTTGGTTTTTTCTATGTAACCACATTGAGGCTGAACTCTCAAGAAAAATTCTTCCAGGCAATATCCTTTCTCTTTCCATAATGAAACCTTAATACATTTTGTTGCTTCCAAAAATTGAAGCATAATTGTCGCCTTATTTACCCCGGAAGTGTTGTTTATCCTTCTTGTTAGCTTAGCTCAATCCAAACGAAGTGTGCTACTACTTTTATGATTGAGTTGACATGAGGAGATTTAAGACCAATATTATAACTTTATTCTTCTAAAATCGGCTCGATATTAAGCGGTCACTTTGTTCACTTCTCTATTCACAAAGTATTCCCGTGTTAAATTTGAGTTATATGTGTTGGACATTTAGGTGCCTATTTTGTTAATTTATTGAATACGTACTTTAAGTTACAAACTTCCGACGTCAAGATGTCCTAAAATTGTAGACCATGATATGTCTAGTAATTCCACAACGATGTTTTATTCATTAAAACCAATTAGCTTAAATTAATCTCCATCGGCGATGTAATTAAATATCGTATGCATCATTAACACTAAAAGTTCGAGATTGTCCTACACTGAGTGAGATAGCTGTAGAAATGTAGACATTTAAGAAAAGACCAGATCATAAAATATCCGAGTCTCACGGGATTCGAACCAACGACAAAAGCAACATTTTGGTTACAAGTGTGAATCACACTGGGGCACTTCGTGCTAAGGTGATAAACCTAGAACTGAACTGACGTCCTCCTTGTAGTTAATTGCGTGCTTAATTCGGCCTATGAAGATATTAACTTTTCTGTGTAACCTATCAAGAAGAAAACCGAAGTTAACATCGAAATCCACATCATTAGATAAAACTGAATCACAGAATTATTGAGTGATACTATTCAATCTTAAAATCGGTATGGCAGTAAATCAGTGTTGTCAGTTTGTTGCTACGAAAGGGAGTCTGAGTGATCGGTGCACAAGACGGGTAGATCGTTTCTCTGTAATATCCATTTTGAACAGAGGTAGGATGAACCCTGGTTTACTTAAAACTTCAGGCATTTTCTCAAACGGAATGTTGACAACCTTATTCAAGTTGACAGCCTGACGATGGTAGATGTTTCGTCTCGAGGGATGGTTTCAATTTTGTGTTCTCGTAAGTCGTCTAGGGGGGTACTTCATGTCTCATTTGTCATAGCTCAACCTGGATTGCGAATTTGTTAAGCAAGTATATAAGCCACGCGGTTTCTCTCATTACCAATTTTGCTGAAGCCAGTATAATTTCACTGCCTTGAGAAGAGTAGCCCATTCAATTGTTAATCACATGAACACTTTTATTTATGTAGAACCGTCGCAATATTCTGAGAAGAATTTTAGAAAGTTAGCATTCCAATTTTTCAGTCTTTCATTGCAGTGAAATTTAACAAAACCTATTGGAGAATCTGTATTCGAGTGTGAAAAAATTGATCACTGATTCTGATTAGCTAATTATCCCGACGGTAAGTATGTTCAAAGCAATGAATGCCTCAAGGGCTCAAAGCTGGCGTTCACTTCGTGAAAATTAGAAAGCCAGCAAAGTCTAACATACCTTACCGAGAAAGAACTGAAAACGTCTGGTCAACTCTTTTAACAAATGAGGTGTTGGAATTTGAAAATCTGTGCTCTATGGAAGTGTAATCAATTTTCATACGGGCTAATTTTTACTCAATGACCAGTCGTTATTTTTATTTCCGTGTTTTGTGTTTGTTTGTTGTAACATTTCCATTAACAGCTCACGTTTTATACCTAACTCACCACGTGGTGCTGGGGAAGTTATACAATTAACTCTTATCTCTGCTGGTTGTGTTCTGGCATCGTTTACACGAATGTCTAAGTAAGGTTTGTTTCCAACCAATTTTCTGCTGAGCACTTTATCGCAAGCACTTTTATCGGTATGTCATTTATCCGCAATTGTGTATAGATCGGAAGTGACGTGAGTTTAATGGGGTTGCTTTAAGCATCGATTTATCTTCGTACTTACCACTAATGAATATAAATTTCCGTCGCTAAAATCAATGCTCCCATATACGTTAATAGAATCTTGCGCTATTGTTTGATTTACTTCATTCGATTAGTTCATACAATATTGTAGGCTGTTGTCGAACGGAACTGATACTAAACAGCAATTTACTTTGGATTTTGTCGGTTGACTTGCAAAGGCAAAATACTATTCAAATCAAGCCAACCAGAACGTTGGTTTAGGCGCATTTTTATGTGAGTATTCAGCAGTTGAATTAGTATATTTTAAGGAACTACTGCAAACTAAATACGTGGGTTTAATTTCACGGTCAATATTTGTATAGCGCTTTGGTCTACAAACCAGTTTCGTTGAACAAGGAATAACGGTAGAAAGGTTGGCCTTGATATGCGTAGATGTATGGGGTTGTATCTGGGCATGTTTGAAGATGCGGGCGCATAAATGGAATACTCACTTAACTACAACTTTCGGACAACAAAACATCTTTGAAAATAAACAGTCTACTGGCTGCAAAATGTAAAAATACCATAAATTGATTTCAAAGAGGTGCCTTACAGTTATTGGGTAGATATTTCATGGATTTATAAACATTCCTAAACTATTGATCAGAAGATTAGGGAGGGATAATGGAGGTGTATATTACCGTTGGGATGCGGGGAAATGTAACTCCAAATAGGAACAATAACTTACTGTACGTCATTATTGTATAAGTTCGTAACTTCTACCACTCAAACAGGTGGCATCGTCAATGTGTAACGGTTTGGACATTAAAACTGGTTGCATTTTATGGTCGCTTCCTCTTAGATTCCAAACTGAGTTGACCGTTTATTTAGGACAGTGACTGGTTATTTTCCGTTACTTTTGAATCTTCTGTCAAACGTTTGATTGTTTAACGATGACCTAAAATCTAATACGTTCATCCTTTTCTTATGTCTCAGTCCGCTAATTTTGCGTTGTTACTTTTAATCTGGTAGGTCATCTGTTGTTCAGGTCTGTCCGTCGATCCGATCAGCTCAGGTTGCTACATTCGGTTATGTTAGTGCTTGGGTATGTCCCCATTTCCGTCTCTTTGTGATTCCCAGTAGTTCAGAGAGCCATTTTCATATAAATTTCATTGACTGACTTGTGAGTACCAGAGTTCAATAAACTTTCATACGTGTTTGATGGTTGAATAATAACTTCTGTGGCACTCAGACTAACTCTGTGTCTAACACGATTCTGAAGAATGAAAATTAACAAGAACTGCTCGTGCAACTTAAGTGTCAACTCGTACTCATTTTTCTCTGTAGCCAAATTTTCTCCGTGTTGGCATCTAACTTGAAATAGTACTCTTTTTACCAGTTATTTTGTGCTGGATCGTTGGATTTAAAGAAGAACTAAGGCGTTTAGACTCAACGTTTGTTGCGAAAAGAGTGAATAAATTTGAACCAATGTGGTTAGGGTCTGATTCAATATTGCTTGCAGCTGCATCGGTAAGAAGATCCTGCACCGTTTCCACAAAACGTGTGAAAAATCCAGCCACCCATCTTACTGATAAGTGACTATTTTTCTTACAGTTCTGTAGATACACACTTAAGTAGTCGAATTTATTCCTCACTCCTGAATTTGGATGTTCACTAACGAAAAATTCTCTTTTTCTCTTATTTATCATTCCCGAGCGCTATATTTTGCAAATTTGTGCACACGATGCTATTTTTGCGTCCGGAATTCAGGGACATCCTCCCCCCTCATTGTTCGGAAATGTCCTGCCTATTTGGCAGGTCGATCTATCGGACACTTTTCGCTCAATAGATCCAAGTGTGATAATGTTTGTTTTCTTTTCGCTAGAGGAAAACCTAAAAACAACCTTTAAACAGTTGTACAGAAACACATCGTGAGCAATTTTATTTTATCCTTCAGTATGCTAACAAGTCATTTATTAGGATGTCATAATTTGATTCGGCCTGTGCAGACTAACAATAAGTATTATCAAACTGAGATGTTTCACGTCTAAAGTTGTTTTCAATCACTTGTCTTCCCTTATCCTTCGTTTCGCTCAAGCCTGTGTACTCCGCATTTGCTATAGTGCTCAAGTTATTTTTCATGACTTTTTAATCAAATATTTCAAATTACTCACAACAGCCTCGTGATACTGTTATTTGTAGTCGTATTCCTCCCTGTACTCTTATTAAAACTACTGAGTCTCAACATTGTAAAGAATACAAACGGAGGCTTCCTAGGTTTTGTTCAAATTCAGTTGTCCACTTCATTCTGGCCCCTTTGAAAGTGTATCTTCTTCCCCAAAAGAGTCAAGTTTCAAAATCGAACATATAGACACTCGAGTCTAGATCCGAACTACCAACTATTTTGCCACTCTCTACAACTGGGACGCTTCCCATATGATTGGACATCTTATCAGCAAGAAAATTTCACGTAGGCTTGTGGCTTGCTGCAAAACCTGACTTGTTTATGGACTGGGGTTCAAGGAAACAACCAGTAAAAATGTATTAAGCTATGCTCTGAGGTAACGCAATTAAACAACTGCGCATTTGGGTGTGTTACGAGGTAAGGACTGTGCACTAAGCCAGACAATTTGTTCACTGAAACTATTCTACATAGGTACGGAGCATCATAACCCTAAACGCCGAATGTGAGATAGTTTACTCACTTTGACGTCAGCAAGGCATGTGGCTTGCATACGTCGAATGGGCAATATGAGGAAAACTTGCGCCAATAAACATTTCAGTCACCTTGGCACGTAGATAAGAAGATCGCTTATCTAGGGTGTAAGCTGACAATGATCCAAAAATAATTGTCCAGCCACATTACAGATGATGATAGTTCACTCGAAGTCACAGAAGTTGTGCGGATTAGCTTATTGGAGGGGTGTGAAAGTTTTGTTAAATGCGTTAGTGTCATACGCACTTGTCACGAGACATGTCTTCCTCAGTGTTAAGTGGCTCAAGTTCGTTCAGGTCTCTACTGACTGTGGCATAATTGGCCAGGGGAGGTGGAGGGTTTGTACGAATTGTTTTAGGGCACACAGGCAGAGGTTGTGGAACTTGATGAAGATAGTCTAGGCCGTTGATAACACTCTCTCTGGATCGGGTTTGACGAACCTTGCAAGTGACTCGGAACGCCTCATTCTTATTTGTGTGGTGGCCAGTCTCAATTAAATTGGAGCCGATCGCACTGCAAACGGGCTGTTTTGAACTATTACAAAGTCATTTCGGTAGGTGTTAACGAATCCTCTCTGACAGCCGCCTTGTGGTTTTCCCAACGTAATCAGCATAACAACAACAAGTGAGGAAGTAGATACGGAAAGACGAACATAATCGGGACAAACTACTCTCGAAACGTGGCACCAGTAACTGACGGGCGCCAAAAAGTACGCTAAGTCTTGCTGCACGTTAGGCACTATCGATCGCGTTTGAAATTCCGTTATATTTACATGAGAGACGAAGGAAAAATGGGTTTTATCTCCGCTGTCTGGACGCGTTCAAGTTTCTTACCGGAATGAAAAATTTTATCTATGAGTCTCTCAGGGTATCCAGTTCCAGTGAGTGCTTCTCGAACATACGTCACTTCAATCTAGAGACTTTCCGGTGTGCAGATCTTTTGCGCTCTGTTAACCAGACAACGCGCCGAATTTCTTCGTAATTCATTGAGACAAAACTCTGGAAATGTATGTATTGACACGTCCACACCTTTTTCTATGAATAGAACACTGAGTTGTTTTATCTCAGCGAAGAAGCAACGCGATGTCTAGGACTCATCTCATATGATATGGACATCATCGTCGTTTGGAAGAAGACAAAAAGTATCATCCATATCGTGCTCGTAAAGCTTGCGCTTAGTTACAATATGTTTGACTTCAGTGGTCTCTAGTTTAGCGGTAAATTTCTCTACGACTAGTGTAGTAGCGTGTAGTGCGCCGCCATCTTGTTTTGTCACACGTACTCCCTTCCGCTTCCTTTCAGGCTCTCGAACACGCGGGTTGGCCGCGTCCGTGCAGCGGGCGGAGGAGGATGACCAACCAGAGCCGGAGGTCGGCGGGCAGTGAGCGTGAGGCCACTTTTGATTGGTGAGCTATTCCGGACCGTGTTCAATACACGTTTACTGTTGACTTGTGACTTTTTCTCCTTTTGCTAGACAGATCTGTGTTTCGATTCGCAAACGCTGGACATAGTGTGTTGTTCTTGTGATTGACTTTCTGGAATATTATAATTTTGGCACCCACGGTGGGACTCAATTATCTCAATGATGTTCAGTTCTTCAGATACCGAAGAGATGCCTAAACCTGTACAGGAAGCGGGGAAACTACGTATTTCGGAGAACGAGCCTACGTTTGGTGTACGACATGAACGGGGATTTCAAACTCCCGAAAAAAAAATATATTGTTGTAGAAGACTTTGATGTTTGGGAAACACAGATGAGCCGCTATATACGGTATTTTTCCCCAAATCACCAAGTGGATGTACTGAATTTAATTTCCCGTGAGGTGTATGGAAAAATTGTTGAATTTGATGTTCCGGAAGATCTCGAAGTTTTGTTTCACTTTTTGCGACGAAGAGTCGCTGGTCACCGTCCGGCTATTGAGTGTCGAAGGGAACTTCATGAACGACGACAATTAAATGCGGAAGGCCTAATGGATTACTTACAGCAGCTGAGGAGATTGGCGCTGCTGGCGTTCGTGGATGAGACAACGGAGCAGAGGGAGAATCGTATTTTGGAGAGGTTTTTGGAAGGAATCCGACAGCCGCAGAACCAGCGTGAATACCTCCTCCCCCCCTTGAAGCTTGGCCAAAGCTGAAAAGCTGGCGGAGCTGTTGGACCAAGCGGAATGTGCTTAATTGAGAAATGAGCATTTCAGCCATGTGGCTCAGGGCGTCCTTAATAAACGACTGCACAGTGGTTCGACCAGCGGAAGAACCCACACAGGCGAATACCGTATACAAAACTGTCCAAAAACGGAGGTACCAAACGACAGACGGTCTGATCGGTGCAGGTGTTTTGTGTGTGGCCGGTATGGGCACGTGGCGCGTTGGTGTCCATTATCCGCTCGGGAGCGTGCATCTGCCGGTAAGTCTCCTATATCTCAGTTGCCTATTCCCCCTGTTTCTAAGTATGAAGATAAAGATGTGGCCTTATGCCCTGTATTGAAATCAAAAGTTGGCGGTCGTGACTTCAAATGTCTGCTAGATTCCGGATTAGTATGTAGCTTGATTGATAAAGAGACATATACTACCTGTCAGTTTGATGTTATAGCGGAGCCTATCAGCCAGATTCTGGCCGTGAATGGATAACCGTTACACATATTGTCACGTGTTCGCGGAACAGTACAGATAGGAAAGTGGGCATGTACGCTGAAATTCTTGGTTGCCCAAAAGTTACCGTTTCATGTAATTCTGGGAAGTGACTATTTGTTAGCCACGCACTGTATCCTGGACCTACCTAACCTGACCATCCGCATGTATGGTGAACGCTTTCCGTTGGAACCTGTTTACAGAACATTATCAGGTCTTGTGGATGCCCCTAAAAGACAGCATCTGCCCAGTGGCGAAATGCACGTCGAGATCGAATGGCAGAAATTCATCAACGGCATTATCTCACAGCTCCCAACACATCTAGTGTGCAGAGTACGGGGAGTAATTTAAAAGCACCAGGCGACATTCTGGTGGGAAGGACAACCGTCTGGGTGGACTCATGTTGTGCGTCACAGTATTGACACGGGCAAGGCACGCCCGATTCGGCAAGCGGCTCGTCGCTTGCCCGTCCATCTTCAAGGCCAGGTAGAAAAATTATTAACACATATGTTAGAGAAAGGCCTTATCCGGCCATCAACTTCACCATGGGCGTCTCCAGTAGTATTGGTTAAGAAAAAGGATGGCTCCTTAAAGTGTGTCGACTATCGCCAGTTAAACGCGGTAACAAAAAAAGACTCGTTTCCAGTACCACTTATCGATGATGCTATTGATGCCCTCTCGGGCACTGATTTGGCCTCTGGTTACTGGCAAGTGGAAGTGGAGCCCAGTGACCGTCTGAAAACCGCGTTCGTAATACCCTCTGGCCTGTACGAATTCGAAACCATGCCACTCGGTTTGACAAATGCCCCGGCCACCTTTCAAAGTTTGATGCAACAGGTTCTGGGTGACCTAATCCCAAAGCAACGTCTAGTTTACTTAGATGACGTGATTGTACACGGACGCACCGCGGACGAGCACTTGCATAACCTATCCAGTGTCCTTTCAAGACTAACAGAGGCTGGACTGGATTTGAACCCAACCAAATGCTCGTTTATGCAGACTGAAGTAAAATATTTAGGACACGTCATCTCACGAGCTGGGGTGGGCTGTGACCCTAAAAAGGTGCGTAAAGTGAAAGAATGGCCTATGCCTGAGAGTGTTGAGGAGGTCTGTAGTTTCCTTGGTTTAGCTCCTTATTATCGATGGTTTGTTCACCGGTTTTCCCACGTAGGTAAACCCTTAACAATGTTGACGGAGAAAGGGCAAGCGTTCAAGTGGACTGAAGAATGTCAGCAGTCTTTTGATCGACTGAAAAATGCGTTATGCACTGCCCCTGCTTTAGCGTCCCCAGATACACGGGCAGACGTGAAAATATTTGTCTTGGATACCGACGCTAGTGATGTCGCTAAAGGGGCTGTACTGTCTCAGTTAGACAATAATGATATGGAGTATGTCATTGCGTATGGGAATCGAAACCTCAACAGGAGTGAGAGGAATTATTGTACCAGTAGAAAAGAGATGCTTGCAATGGTGCATTTTATTAAACATTTCCGTCACTATCTTCTCGGAAGGCGCTTCTTAGTTCGAACAAACCATTCATCACTTCAGCGGCTGCAGAATTTCAAGGACCCGGAGGGGCAGGTTGCCCGTTGGCAAAAATTTTTACAGTAGTATAACTTTGAATGCAAACACAGACCCGGTTCACGTCACCGAAATGCTGATGCACTATCTAGCAGACCGATTCGCGACCATGGTGATTGTCCTTCATGAACAGGATACTCTATGATGATTACTGTTAGGCCTTAGAAGAATAATCGGTGGGCTGTTATTCAGAGTAATGATTCAGATCTACAGATCATATATGGGCGAATAAAGGAGGGTAGAACACGTCCGACCAACCAAGAGATGACCGGAAGTTGTTGGGAGGTGAGTTGCTTATGGTCATTATCGCGTCATCTCTACATCGCCGACGGTGTTCTTTACTATCAATACGGTCCGCAATATGAAAGTCAGATTGTAGTCCCAGAATCGGCGGTTCGTATGGTCTTGCAAGAACTCCATGAGAGTTTGGGACACGCGGGCCAGAACAAACTTGAAGAAGCTGCAAGGCGGCGTTTCTGGTGGCCACACCAGCGCAGAGACGTCAAGGATGTGTGCAACAGTTGTGGCCTATGTGCACAAATTAAAAACCCCAAGAGACAACGGTGCGCACCGTTACAGAGTATGCTGACGGGGTATCCGAATGAAATAGTCGAAGTTGACATCGTCGGACCACTGCCAGGGACCAGAAGGGGAAACAGGTACATCCTCGTGATGATAGATCATTTCACTAAATGGTGTGAAGCTGTGCCGGTGCCACGAGTAGACGGTGGGACGACCGCCAAGTTCATTTTTGATAATTGGATCTCGCGCTGGGGTGTCCCGACTCAATTACACTCCGACAGAGGATCGAAGTTCGAGAGTACATTAATGCACGAACTGTGCAGAATATTGGGCATAAGGAAGACGAGAACGACTGCTTATCATCAGCAAGGTAATGGCGTCGTAGAGCGTGTTAATCGCACTTTGAAGTCCCTCTTGAAAGCTTTTGAGTTCGGAAAACACCAGATCATGGGACGAAGCTGTGTCTCAGTGTCTACTTGCATATCGTGCTAGCGTCGATTCTTCTACGGCGCAATCACCACATTACCTGCTAACCGGTAGAGAAATGCGACTGCCATCCGATTTGCTTATACCCAGGTTGGCGCCGGACAACTTACTAACGTCAGACTATTGCATTCAGCTACGTGACAAATTGGCGGAAGCATATATGTTAGCACGGGACCACCTGCGAGCGGCTCAGCGGAGGCAGAAAGACTATTGTGATAGAAGGGCATATGGGAGCCCCTTGGAGCCCGGTGATAAAGTCTGGGTGCGTGCAGAAGTCTCGGAAGCTGGAATTCCGAAGAAACTGTTTCATGAGTGGAAGGGACCATACGTCGTACACGACATCATTTCTGAATCCACTTGCACCATACGGGACGTTAACGACAACAAGCCAGGATTCAGGGTGGTACATTTCAACCGGTTGAAGCCGGACACTACAAGACCAGATCAGTTGATTAATGGCGATGTATTGGAAGTAGCTAAAGAGTGCATAGTACCACCAGCGGGGGAACAGGCCGAAGCATGGCGGCCAGTGCTTGCGCCGGGAGGAGTAGTGTAGTAGCGTGTAGTGCGCCGCCATCTTGTTTTGTCACACGTACTCCCTTCCGCTTCCTTTCAGGCTCTCG
>LUCH01001004.1:20994-37168 GCA_013368495.1 Paragonimus heterotremus
ATTGCACATATGATGAATAAACCTAAACGGATGATTTGGTTTATGGATCTTGGGTCGACCTTAGGAACCAGGAATGATACAGCCACTAGGGTTAAGTCGTTTGAACTGTGTCGGTAATTATTCCTAGGTGCAAAAGTGGATTGAGAGCATCCACGATTTGACCCGAGATCAGAATCGTTTTGTCTTTCTCGGTTTCACGTTTAATAAATTTGCTTTGACCCAAACTCCAACAGATAACTGTAAAGTAAAGGTGAAAGAAATTCCAAACCGCTCATCATTAACTCTGGTGGTTAGCTCTCTAATTGAATAACTTACAGAGGCTTGGATATTTTGTAACGCTCTACATGACCCAATGACATTTTGCTAAACTTTTACGTCTGGTGTACGTACTGGTTTGATTTAGCTGAATTGTTTTGATCTAGTGATGAATCATTGCGTTTTTCCTTCTATGATTCATCGGAAATTTTCTCGAAAAAACAGTACTAATTACGTGAGAAGACGGACAGCCGTTGGTAATTTCTCATGCCGGCTACAGTTTTCAACGTAAAATCCCTAATTAACAGAACATGGCACAGGCATCACAAATGTTTTTAAACAATTCCATTTATAGTCACACAACGCTATGAATATTGCCAATACAAATCTAGATACAGAAAAGAGGAATAAAACAAGAAGAATCCAACTGAAACGTCATATCACCAGGTTGCCTAAAATGATTAACACAGTGGGTCCAACCAAATCCAATCCAGCCGGACAATACGAAACGCACAGGATTAATCATCCCACACTTATGCAATATACACAGTGTTCACAAAACCAGTTGTCAATAGTATCCGATGACCGATGTGTATAGCTAATAGAATGTTAAAACATAGAGATGTTTAGCCTATAGGCTGAAGCTCATTCGACATGAAACACACCTGTTACAGCTTACGTGAACCTTTCTAGCATTCTGATTCCGTGGGACCTATTAGTGGTTTACTTCTAACATGCCGTCTCCCCTCGACATCATGTACGCAATTACGAATGTCCATTTGTGGAAGCACGTAACCTGTCTTGTTTTCGGGCAGAATAATCATGAGGCAGGCATAGTTTATACTACAGGGAGGTTTACATAATTTCTCTCACTGTTCGGCATACGTTCAACTGAAATATGGAGCGACAAGTTGACAGAATGCAACTGTGGATCTGTGTATAACGATTTGTATGACACATTGACTTTAGTTAATCTGGACAACCCGTAAGGTTCTGATTAAATCGTGGGTGCCGGCTGTTGTCTGATCTGTCTTTTTGCAACCGTTCTTCAAAAAGCCGCAATCCATCGACAACTATAAGCTCTAACTCAAGAACCGTACATTCTTCCATTTCCTAAATGCTTACTACTACTTGTACAAAGCTTATTTCATCAGAAAACGCCTGCTGGTGCAGTAGCGCCATTACGTTAGATGATAGTCGTTTTATCTCTTTCACCACCGACAAACCATTGGCAAGTGACGAATGCGAACGATTTCTTATTTCAGCTATCGCGTACTCCCTGAAACTAATTGGCCAGTCAGTTGCCTTCATCAATCCCATCTATACGGAATAACTATGCCAACATAGACTTAGGTCGTGACGTACCTTGACGACGCTTATGATTACCTTTGGTCTGTGTATCGTTCGTCCGTTATCGGATCAAGGTGACAATTTTAGGTAAAATTTTGTTCAGCTGTTCTCACAACCGACCAAAACTTGAGACTATCAGACTACATGGTGCTACTCGCTGATTTGGCCTACTTCGTGCTCGTAGAGGTCAAATCAGCATGACTGAGCAATGGGGCATGTTAGCACATTGCAAATCGACGATGTAGTCGCAAATATACCAAATGCGACCAGCGGTGAACGTAACGGAACAGAGTGAAGTGATTCTGGTATATTGTAATACATCAGTTAGGTCCGTCCTTAGAAGTTGCCCTTTCATTTCATATTTCTTATGAAGTTCCATTTTGATGACGTAAATTTATGACGTATAAGTCAGACTGACATCACTGCTGCGATAACTTTTAACCTGGATATAGTGATGTGCTTAGTTGGAATTTCTCTGGATTCCCCCCATAAACCGGCAGCAGACAGTAAGTTCAAGCACCTTACGACACCATAGTTAAGTTAAATGCGTCGCGAAATATGTGAAGCTCAACCTCACAATCAAGAAATTGACGGTTTGATACGCCAGACAGTTTCAGTCGCCGTCGTTGAATCGCGTCCGTTCGTCCGTGCTTTCAACCGTGTGCCAAACACGTCCCGTATAGTTGTGTCTCAACTGATACTTTTTCAATGCAGTTCGCGAAACACATTTCTAGTCTGTAATAGTGTAGGCGGAATAAAACCCATCCGGTCGTAAAATTATGTAACCCAAGCCAACGCATATCGTGACTGGGGTTTCTGATTTAGTCTCCCACTACATTCCTAGTGCCAGAAATACGTTATCCCAATTAGAAAACTGAAGTCAGACATGCGTTGCAAGTCTTCAGTCGCTATCGTGAATTCCACTATCTCGAAAAATATCGAATTATTCTCCAAGTCTAAATTATCTCTCCCGATATCTAACGTATTACACCAAAAGTCCTTTTTAGCTTCAGGGGTTGTTTCACGTAATTCTTAATTTGCACAAACCGGCGAGGAATTGACACCAACTGATGCAAGTTTATTCTACACATGCCCGGCGATAAAGACAACTCAGTCAAGTCGACCATAGGAAGCTTGGGACTCATTACTCTCGTTTTGGCTAGTATACATTTAGGAACACTTTTATGACAATCAACACCTGTGTACCATGCTCCTGAAAACGGGAAACTCTGTTCAGACAGTTAGTAATTGTGTTACTTGAAGTGGACGACGGCTAAGCGACACTCATCAAAAGTCTACTGACCACTTAACTGCCAGGGACATCTAACCTGGATTGCTATAGTTGAGAACAGGGTGGTGAGTCGGATACGATCTGTTTGGTAGTGAGTGGGTTTTAGAATCCCCCCTTCTGATATGATTTACGGTGTGCAAATCCATTATTTTCGAATGTTTACCCAAAATTTGCGGATAGTCCACTAATCACTGCTTCCAGGATGGGAAACAAATACCCACCATGCTATAGCTATCATGAAGATCGTCCGCGTAGTAACACCAAAGCAGACCAATAGTGTGGTGACCCCATAAAATGGTCGTAGAAGCCTCAATCATCTGCATTGCTTTTAACGAAAAAATCGACCTCATTTAACAGATCAATCTGCTTAAACTCAGGCTAGTATATTCGCACCGCCTCATTTGTCCGTGATATCTATTATATTCCGAAGCTGTTAACGTAAGTGACAGAAGCCCGGTTATTCTTTATAGGTGCCCACATGACCCATCCCGGTCAGGATTTTGCTACATTTGGTGAATCTGTGGTCCGGTAGCCAATGTGTTTCGAATCCAACACAATCTTTGAACTTACCAAAGGAGACGGATGTTAAACAATGCAGCCCAACACTCTTTAAGTTGGACCGCTGTTTGAGATCACCTCTTAGGTTGTGTATCTGGATAAATGGTGCGTGCTTGACCGCAGGGACCCGGCCAACCTTTAGAGATAAGTTTAAAAATACAGAACGTGTGTCTAAATAAGAATGACTGCATTCTGGTTGTTCTTTTACAATAAATAGTTCTAATGTTCGCACAGCTAACGTCGCAGTTCAAATTCAGCCTTTCGACAAACTTTCCGTTGATGAAGGTCAAGTCATAGCCCTTGTCCAAAAAGCACATGTATAAACCACGCTCATACTACTACAAACTCAACCGGAACAAACACTGAAATAATACTCTCGAAATGTGCGAACTGCGTGATGTTCCTAGTCCAGTTGAGGTCTAGATCTGACAAGTTTTAGTGCATTAGCACGTGGTACCAGCTACCACACTCCATTTGGGTTCAGTCATGTCACTGACTATCATGCGAGCTAATGATATGAATGCTCAGCTACTGACAAGTTGGATCGCACCTGTGTTCCGTAGTTGTGAACTTTCGACATGACAGAATATTGGTGGATTCAAATCCCTTTGGTTATTCGACAATCAACACTCCGATTGTTGGACGATTTTAAAAGTTTGACACTTTTACTCCCAAGTTGTTGCATTATTTTCATGTCAGTTTGTGTCTAGATTAAACTTAATTGCATCTTAAAAATGGAACGAATGATTAAAAGTTACTTTCTCTTGTTGATTATAGTAACACCTGTTTTGTTTAGTTGCCAGGTTAGAGAACATCGTCACATCGGTGCTCACGTACTACTTCAATGAGACTTCCACTGAAGACAATTATTTGTTCAACTAGAACTTTCTGGTATTGAATGGCGGGGAATCCGTGGCACCATCTGAAACAAAATCAAGCTGCTTAAACCGATCGTTTAAATATCGGAGTTGAGGTGTGGGACCGATATGTTTAACTTTGAATATTAGAACGCCATAGACTAGACCTCAAGGAAACGTTCAGTTGGTTTGAGCACAGAACTTTAACTGGTTCGGTATACATTTTCCTCATTTCCAGTCCCCTCCATGTTGTCAGCTGAACCAACAGAGTCCACCCCAAGGCGATAGTTTCCACCAGATCTGAACATGAAGAACGAAGGACGATGATCAGACTACTTCACAAAGCTTACCACAAAATTTCTGCTATGAGTTATGTTCTTGCCTGAACCCATCAGGTTGAGATTGAATGGAATTCAAAACGGATACCCTCCGTGTTAATAGTAGATATATGTAAGTTTGTTGGCAGATCTTTAATCTATGTCTTCCGCTTTGAGAATTTTGACCAGAAATAACAGAGGGTTTTATATAGGCCGCATAATTGCAGATGTCCTGAACATCTGTTTTGGTAAGATTACCCATATTTTCACATGCGCTGTTTTCATTAGGCACATTTAGTCGGAAAAGATACTAGTCGAGGATGAGCTATGAGATCAAGGAAGTGTTTTGGCATAAGTTTGTCAGCTTATGTTTTGATTACTGGGTTGAAACTATTTAAAGAACTTGATCAGAGAGTGACTGTTGGTATAACCTACGTTGATAAAGCGATACACGGTCAATTGTTGTTTGTTTATTGCACTTTTCTCTCGGATGTTAGGCAGAGCATTCTAGTCATTTTGCGGCCAATTCAGTTCTATTTCGTTCACTCTCAGTTTCACTGAATTTGTTGGTATTTCAAGTTGTAGGATTTCCATCACCTTATTAAATTATCTTGTTTACCAATTCATCCACTTTATGAAGACCAGCTTTCTTCAACTTCTCTTTAGGAGTGTGCCAAATATTTAGTCAGGCGGTGTCCGTTAATCCATCTAAATTTGACTCAAACAGTAGTGGTGGTGTTCGATGTCGGTTTCACGGTGCCGGTCTTAGTCACAATAGCATATCAATGACATTAGCAATATCGTTCTACCCAGCATAAAACCACTAATGAGTATCATTCGCTTTTTTGGTGTGCAATAGGCTGAAACAAATCGCACGTTCGACTAGAGTGCGCTAAATCCTGTTGAGATAGACATGGATCCAAACAGACACTCCCACCTACGAGTGTCGGTTGCGACCAACACAAAACATTTAGTACCACTGCGGAATGAACTGAAGATCCCCGCTGGTTTGTCGATGCTACGGACATAATGTACCCATCTCAGGTAACGTCTTCAGATAAGGAAATGAATGGAGACTTGAAAAACATTCTGTTACCAACTGCATGTTAAGCATACGTGATAAAGCAATTTCGGTATTTACTTATCGCTGATGGTATGCTAATAAACCGGGTATCGAGTAAGGTATGTGAACAAAACATCCAAAACAGCCAAAAACAGCAGTCGACTTGTTATTTTGGCCACTTTGGTTACTGGAATACAGGTGGAGAAGCTTTAATTTCTTGAACGGGGTTATTAGGAATACACTCAGCATTTCACCTGCAGAAAACTAAACAATATGCGACCCACGATGGGTATGTATTTATGGAATTTCGGTGAAACAGATGTACTGTGACTGGGATTTACGAACTCTCAACCTATCGTTGATGCTTATCCATCTGAATGATACTGTTCATTAATCGTCGCATTCTCGAATCCTTGGAGCCTAGAGGCCATAGTATTATATGTATGAACAGTATTAGCAAAAGCGGACTCAACAATAAACCTTAAGACACTACTGGTTGTATAGCAAGTTATCGATTTTCATGTCAAAACTTCTGGATTTGGGGAGATCTACAAACCACAGCGGTCATAGGCAGTTGACAACATACAGTAAAATATGGTTTGCATACAATTAACTCTGTCGAGTGAACTGGGGATGTTAGAGGAACGATATCTCCTGGTTTCCTCCCGATTTTACGCACTTGCTTCATATATAACAATATGAAAACCAACAAAATTACACCTACGACCACTGAGTATCGGCACCTTTGACGACAGCTGCTCGGGGAATTCAAGCGAGTTTGTTATCTACCCAACAACCACTGAACAGCTCTCTACCACACCGCTCAGACATGTTTCAAATCAATTCAGTAATTATTTTGCAAAGCCTCAGTTTCAGATGTGACTATATAACGTGCGCGTGTAGCCATTATGTTTGGAACATGATTAATTGCATTTGTCCGTGTTCAGTTGTCTGCCTGCATTTGATGAATTGTTTATATGTGTTAGTTCTCAGACTAACAAAAATTGATGCGTTCACGTCACTTTCAATCGGAACTTCATTTATCCTCATATTCCTGTGGATGCGCTATTTTGCTCATAAAAGTGTCATATCATTAATCGTACAAAAACTGAAAACTTTTATCAAACGTGTTGAGCGTATCAGGTGAAAACCTGAGCGTTTATGAAACAGTTGGTTTGGTTCAGTCCTATCAGAAATGTTAAAACACTGCAGATTTTGACAATCGATATAAATACTTGAAGTGTGGGAACAAAGGCTGAACTATTTGGTATCTTGCTTTCGGTTAACTAAAGGTGCAAGTAACCAAAACTCACATACCAAAACTAATAGCACAGTACAAAGTTGAAATTTACACGTTAACGCTATTTATATGAATTAAGTTCTCTGACAGTAAGTTCGATCAATTTTCTTGCCCCCATTCGGTCGACGAATAACAGTTCGTTTTGTTAAATCACGGAAGCACTTGTAGAATACATGCAAATCTGCAGAGCGGCATGTGAAGTAGACCAGGTTTACATGCGCTGATAGAGGTGGTAGGTAGATTAGGGTAGAAATATCAGGTGACCTCCGTTCAAACTGTTAAACCTTTAAGCCGAGCAATATACATATTCGGGCTTTATTTTCTGGCAAGCAAGTGTGCCAATTTTTGGTGGGGCAAAAAGTCAAATAACTTATTAGCACAACCGAGGTTGTCATGCGTATATACACCGAGAATAGAACAAATGAACCTATTTGTCAGAACCCACACCATGCAGGTCATATTGAGGCAAACGCTCACATACTTTTTGTTTTGAAGGTTGATATACGTTGTGAAAAAAGTTATCGAGTCAAAACACTCAGCCACCTTCGTACCTGTTTGCCACCCACTTATCGTCAACCATGCCTTCGAAACCCTGTGGTTAAACCCACTAGCGTAACCACTACTGAAGGAAATAGAAATGGTTTGAGTAATCTAGAAATATACACTTTAAAGCATTTATCTGGATATTACACCGTCTTGGTCCAGGTCAATTGCTCGGTAACCCCAGAGATCTATTTAATTCCCAGATTATTTTTACCTCCCAGAATCACTTCATTTAATCGCGGAATGTTATGCATTTCATTTACTTAGCAAGCAAACTGGGATCTGTAAGCAGAAATGGTTTCTACATTGAAGATTTCCACTTGGGCCGATTAGATTAATCGTTTGTATTCACAGGTGTATGGTATAAACCCTTCACTATAACGAATGGTTCATCACCCAAATCTCTCTTAATCATTAACAATGTCAAACAGATTTCCACATTCACGCCAAAATTCTGCCGCTTCATTCTCATCATCATTGTGGTGAGTCTTCGGTGCCTCAGACGAGCGAGTTTCCATTCTTGCAAAAAGTGATGGAGGTCTTTTAAAAGATGTGCTGGACTGCGGACTAAAGTCTAATTCTAGAGTCCCCTAGTCGCACAAATAATATTACCAGAAGGCGATGTTCTGGTGACTAAGTTCAAGCACGCTTTACAAGGAATTATTGGCAAATTGCACGTTTCGTACTCACCTGTGTTCTGAAAAACCTTTCTCATTAGGTTAGTGGAACTGTTAAAATTCATACGAAGGTGAAACGGTATGCCAACTTTGTTAACTCGGAAATGTTTGTACAGCAGCAAGGTCTTGACACCGTACACGCGTCTATGAAGCCATCCAACCGCATTTCGTCACCCTGACTCAGGTGTCTTCGGAAGTCGGTCGACTCCCCAACAGCATGTTCTGCGTCGGGCTACCCAGTGAGCCCAGACACCAAGGAAGATCCGTCTTGTGCTACAACGATGTTCACAGGCATAACATGCTTATTGATAAGGTCATCATTATAGCGTACAAAAAGTAGTAGCAACTCGCAGTAAGTAGTACATGGTTCGAAAAGCACGTGAATTTAACAATGACTGACAGATTGCTTGGCGGTGAGAAGAAATAAGTAGGCATATTTCCCGAAATTCATCTCCGGAACGACCAACAAACGGCGCGATAACCATTTTTTGTGACTGCAGTAAAGTCTGCTTCTCAGTAATCGGATTACACAAACATAACTCGAACTACATGTCTGCTTTAAAAGCGCAATAAACTAGTCTTCCGAAACAGACGGATGCCATTGAATATTATCATAGTATAATATGCTATTTTTGATATACGCTTATTGTACTGATAGTATTACTCGGTACTTCGTTGTTGGCACTTCTAAATGGGTAGACATCGTGTTTTATTTAATGATGAAACTTGTTGATGATGTTTACCTATGAACAACGCACCGTCTCCGTGTGATAACTTTAAAAATTCGTGACATTTATCAAAACTAGTTCTTAATGTACTTCGTCATTTACTGCCTGTCTTTCATTCAACATGGATTTATTCAGAGTTGACTTATTATAAAATAGACTACTGCACCAATCAGTTCCATGCCTTCCATGTGAAGCTGAAATGCGAGAAACTAGAAACGATTACTGATCCTCCGTTAGTTAGATAAGCTGAAGGAATGGCAATAAGCTGCGCCAACTGAGTTAATATGTCTTTGAAACTTTAGGATTGTTTGGCTTTTTTGATTCACATTACCAATGACTACCGAACACAACTTGCTTATGCACTGACCTCAGAAGGTATCATTAAACTGTATGAATGCACTGGTGAGGAAAATTCATTCGCCCCTCTGAGCAACTAACTTAGCCTACACGCAGCTAATAAACTTAGTTTTAGGCTTATTCGAAGGTAGCTTCATGCCCTACTATACGAACCCTAAGTTTCATCAGTGCTGCTCTTCAGCAGGATCTCTAAAACGTGAGTGTGCTGAAGCTAATTGAGATGTGAAGTTCGCATCTGGATAATTCACATTAATGATTCACGTGATGCAGTCGCTGGAACTAAAAGAAACTAAACAAACCGCTGTTTATCAATAACCTTGAACTGATATCAGTTGCATGGCCTTCTCAAAAGCATCAGTATCCTTTTAACCCTCGCCCAGAGCGCAAATGAAAGACCTGACTCAATGCTGTTCCACTACTCTGAAGTTAGTGCATTGGCAACATTCTCATTTGGCTGCGATTTAGATCCTCGGGACGTATCCTTATTCCAGCCTTTTACTAACCATACAGATGTATGCTACTGAGTAAAGTATAATGGGTTCACTTTCTCTTAGTTCCTATGATATGTTGATATTATTATTGATTACGTCTCTACATATTCGGTCACTGTTGCATAACGGTTGCGTAATCACTGTAACAGGCTACAACTTAAGCCCACTCATTAGTACATTTTTTATAAACAGACTGGCAGACATTAAAATAGTAGCGATAGAGTAAAAGAGGCCGTAGCATTACGCAAATGGTCATCTTTCATGTTTCTAAAAGACAACCTCTCCATATCTACCTAGTCGCACTGACAACCATCAGATTTTGTTCAATGGATCGACTTCCTCTTGATGGGAATCACCTCCACCACACGCATACGTTCACCTTCCCCAGGATGTGTTTCTTGTTGTGAGGAACGTCTTAGTTCATTGAGATGCTTTTACAATTTAGTTGTTTAACTCGCAGTTTTCTGAAAGGTTTGGAGAAGCTATCTTAGTGCACAGTTTGATAAATATAGGAGGAAAGCATATTGATGCAAACATTTTAAAATTTTAGAAAGTTACTTGTGTACAACCACTGCCCTAACAGATGTGTTCATGTGGTGATTTATACGAATAAACAGAACACTTTTAGCTCGGTGGTGATCCGGTGGTGTTTAAAACCCTTCAGTGTACAGAGTGAGCCATTGCTTTCAACCTTTAAAATATTGCGAATTCACAACGATTGAAAATACGGTGCCCAACTTAACTGTTCACTCGGTGGTAACACGAGAGCTAGTTGTTTTCTGAGCTATACATTCCTTCCAGTTGGAAAACCACTACAGTCGGTATTTAACTTCAGCATTCATAGTAAGTCCGGAAGGTTAGAGCGTTGTCGGAACACTTTGAGGATCAAGTTAGCTGACCTCCTGCTTCCATTATGGCACCACCACAAACTTGTAATGTAACACCCTGATCGGTAGATTTGGAAAGATTCGCTGAGACTGTGGTTTGCAATTGTATTTTGGTTGGCAAGCGTAATAAAGCTGGTAGCCCAGATTAGTAGTGACTTTGACTTAGTTTTTTTAGCTTGTGTGGACGATAGGGGCCGTCCCTCCATGTTGACGTCGCGCAATGACAGTTCCTTTATTCAGGAAAATTATCAGGGTCTCCAGTAAAAACCATAAGGGAATCAGCTTGACTCAAGTACTTACTGGGGTACTAACATCCATTGTAGTTCGTAGACTCACTGCAGTTCGGGAGGTAAAAATAAGAGAAGAACAGACAGAGTTCCGCCCTGGGGGAGGGGAGGTATAGGTAACATTTATGCCCCTCGTCAAATTCCGGTGCAATGCCATGGGTACCGCTGATCAGCAATTACCGTATTTCTAGACTATAAAGGTACATTCGATTCGATGGGGTGATCTACACTTTCAGAGTCGCTTAAAAGCAGGGGTGTACCGACCAAATATATAAGCATACTGTTGGCGTTTCGGTCCTATACTTCTGCTCATGCTAAGGTTTACGGTGAATTATCCAACAGTTTCAACACAGGGAGTGGCGTATATCAAAGCTTTTCCACCACTTTTGCTCGATTTTATGGTCGATTATATAATGGAGGACCGTCAGAAGATGCCAGAGTGGACCTTTTACTCAGTGGAAAGCTGGCTGATGTTGGTTATGCTGACGACACGGTGTCGCTGTTTACCCTTTACAAGTAGCACAAACAACGCTATACGCTACTTCGCGGTTTGCTAAATATTTCGGAATGCGTTTCGCAGCTTCAAAATGCAACGTACTTCTACAGGTTTGTTGTGCTTACTTAGATTTTTTGTCAAATAATGAAGTCAGACAGGTTGTTGGCAGGTTTATATAACTTAGAATCTGCATTAGCTGCTGACTGGCGCAAGGTGCGAGGTGGTCAGATGATGACCTGACGTAGAGAAATAAAATCGTTCATGAAAGTGTTGGCCACTGTAAATCGGGTTCGTCTTCCGGGCTGGAGCCCTCACGCCTCACAGAGTTGGTGAATGGAGTCAGTAGGTGAAGACAGTAAGCGGCCAATCGTACTCAGTGGCGTGAATGTTCCCGTTGTTTGGCCAAGTTGTCTGTGAAGTGAGTGGATTTAATGACGCGGGACGGTGAAAACCGCGAGGAACCTGTCTTTCTGGTGACACATTACTTTCAGTCACAGCTTGGTTATGTGCTCACCAGCTATAGACACCTTAGCGTTAAACGTTTGACGTACACGTAACTACTTTTAGTAGTTTGGTCTTTTCCAGTCCCCTTCTTTTTTGTATCCGGTCCCATACAAGGTCTGATTTTTTCCCTTCACAATTGTATGGCAGTTAAGCATCGGTGTGAACCACTCAAGTATTTCTGTCTTATGATGATGATAATGATGGTAGCAATTACAAACACCAGCGACCCAAGCCCGGAATGTTACATTATCTATAGACGATAACCAAGAACAACTTTTTCAACTTCACGATCTAGATATAAAAGTCAGTTCAGCGATGTTAACTTCGAAATGTCAAAATTGTCGGCAAACATCCTGGACTTAACACGAACATATGGTTAATCAAAGATCCAATAACAGCCTCATCGGCTAATCAGCTCAGAAGTGACAAGTAAAAGTTTGCCCTCGCTTAGATTTGGCGATATATTAACGCGCGCTGGCTGACTAACCGTTCACCTGAAACGAGTATCATACGTTAACTTCGTTGTTGATTATCTCCTCGTAAGAAATGATTGCATAAACCCTACCCCATATCACCCATTCATCTGTTGTCACTGGTGAATCATTTTTAGGGTTAGTTGCTTTTCACTGTCATATCTGCGACTCCGCCAGGTTGCATCAGCTTACGCTTTGTAGGAGTCCCACGTTGCATTGCACTAAAATGTACATATTTACGAAAAGGGGAGTCGGTACTAATTTCGGGTCGCATACAAAAGTCTAATCATGTCAGACTTAACGAACTTTGTATCTTCTTTAGTATCGATGCCATTTGATCGATGAGTTGAGCACCTTTAAAGTAACGAAGCTTGTTATCTGCTGAAATCCTTTCAGCCAACTTAGTGAACAATCTGTCTAACTGTCAGTGCTCTCATATCCCAGGACACTGGAAGCCGTCGATGATGTCCTAAGGCCGGCGAATCTTCAAAACCTCACTAACCTGTAACAGTGAGCGCTTTTGTATACTTCTATGCTCTCGGATGTTTGTTTTGATATTCACTACGTCAATTTTTCGATCTCCTCCCAGGGCGCGCTTGCGGACAGTAAAATTCATGATCGGCTGGCAATGGACTAACATAACTAGGTGGCGTAAGTATGACGTGGTTATGACAAAGAAGAATAAGAACAATCAACCTTATATTTCTTCAAGTAAAGCGGTTGCCTACCGTAACAACGACAACAGCCTACAATGAGCACGACTGGCTTCTTCTGGGGAAACATTTCTTTGATTTCTCAGAATTGATCTCTGTTCCCAACATCGATATACAGCGGTCTTATCTCCCCAAGATAATATGAACGCAAACTACCATAACGTTTTCGGGGGCCATTAAAATGGTTACGTTAATATAACATAAAATTTGGTTGACGTAGTTTCGGCTTAAATTTAGGCTCTCTGTTTGGGAAATCCAAACCCGATTATTACGATTCATCTGACATCCACTTTTTGAGTAAAAGTGTAACTGAGCTTGCGTGACTCGTAACAGCACGCGAACTAGAAAAGGAATTGACGATCGACTTCCTGTGTCAAGGTGATCAGAATACGGGAAGCAAACGATTGTAAAGATAGATGCTGGTCCAAACTGTGGTTTCTTAAAGCAATACCAAAAGCATCCACACCAGTGGATCAGATTTTCAAAGGAGGTAGAATTTATCTCATCGTAGAACTGGGAAATACAGAAAATGTTTCTTAACCCAGGCGGTTTACTCGTCGTACAAGCTCCTACATTATAACATACAAACATGTCCCGGTTCATCACCACACTAATATCAGGTCACCGATGGTGGCTGGTCGCTGATAAAATCCCTGAAGCCGTCAAAATACATGTTTCAGTGAAGTGTCCCGATCCGGTAAACTGATCAGGTTGAAACTTACTACGCCGATGACACAAGATTCTGGAGAGTGCTGGACTGCCCGGAAGATGGGATGACCACATAAAGCAGCTGGTATTGTGTAAATCACTGGTCCAAAGAAATCAACCTGCCGTTCAATGTCAACCAATGAAAAGTCAGGCATATCAGCTATCTCATTTACGCTGTTATCCGAATGGCGTGCAAGTACTCATACCTCTATGCGAACGAAACCCGGTGACCTTAGTAACAGACAGCTTGTCCCTTCACAAATTGTACAATCAGTGCTCAGAAGGAGAATGTGACACCTCTTGAGAAGAATTTATTGGACAAGCTTTCATCTGGAGAGGGTTATAGTAAATTGTAGCCCATATAAGACTTTTCGGTGAAAGTCGAAAGGTGTCATCGTTTTGCAGTGCTGGGTGTACATTTATTGACATAAAACAAACCGCCAAAAATACACTCAGTAACGGTTGCACTGGACAGAGCAATCGACAAATGAGGTTCGTCAGAATATTTGTGAGCTTGAAATCTATCGACATTTCAAAGGCAACTTGCAGTTACGTTTGGTGACTTATCTCTTTATGAACGCAAATAAGCAGTTGGAATCTTAAGCCTGATTCGAGGTTTATCAAAATATATGAGATTCACAACAGATTGCAAGCCTTTCTGCACAACATAATATGAAGGTGTTTGCTTCGTTTACCTTGAGTGACATGTCATCAAAATCGTTGGATTAAAAAGAACGGACTATCCTTTCGAAACTCAATTCACTTTTGCAAAATTATCAAAGCGTAAAGAACAATAACACCTCGTTAACTCTTATCGCGCTTAAATGTGAAACACGTATAAATTAGGTACGCAAGAATACAATGTTTTGGCACGCAGTTCATCATACAATCAGCAATATGGCAACCCTATAGGTAGTCTCTGTCCCTTTTGTGCACAAAATGCCAGCAGATATATTCAGATAATTATTGAACTTCGTTGAAACTTTTCAGAGAGAGTTACTAAACGATTTATGGGACATAGGGGCGGGCTGTCGTTTTGACAGAACTGATCTGTAATAAAGGTCTATCCGTGGTAGTATGGACTACCCGAATCAATGGGCACGATTGAATTGGCTGTGTTTTAAAATGTTACTGAATGGTGTATATGTCGAAGTCCACTCGGGAAACAGCTTACTCAGTCAACCTTCTAGCCTGCAGTCACTAGTGGCAAAATGTGCGCGTCTCATTGAACTATGTTAATGTGTGTTTTAGTACTCGCTGCTGACATAAATGCACGACGTTTGGTTCACTAAACCCTCCTATTTGCACCTGTAGACAGACAACCTCAAATAGTTCTTGGTAAGCGGAAAGGCGGGCATTCTAGAAGAAATATCTTTCTCTCCAATATAGCATAGTATGGAGTAGTAAATTACGCAACATTTTTTCACGGACGTCGGTGTACAAGATTCTGTTGTACCATGCATTTTGGTTGTATTACGAAACACGTTTCCAATATCTTCATTGATGTAATCCAATACAGCTTTATGACTGTTATCAGTGATCCAGTGATCACGTTAATTTTGGAAGTGTGATCAATTTTCTGTAATCCTAACAGATTAGTCTCACATTTCTCGGTTATTTTGCTGTTAGTTATCCTAAACGTTTTGACCACAAGTTTGCGACGTAAGTGTGCAGTAGGCTTTGAAGTGTTCATCAAAAATCTTAGTAAGTCGCACGGATGGTTAATTTATGTTCCCGTTAGTTCTATTTTCTTTAATCGATGACCACCAGAAAAGGCAGTTTATTATCACAGAACTCACAACTTGTTTAAATTTATGATTATTATGTTGTGTTGAAAAGTAATGAAAAACTAAAAAACTCCTGCGTCTTTCTCCATTAACAATTCCGCCTATGATGTTCAATGATCACGAAATTAGAGCACAAGCACAGTGGTGCTAATCCAAGTTTACTTCAGCACGAGAGATGTTAGGTTCGCTGAAAGAATAATTTTCACAGGCTTTTAAACGTAGAACTTTTCACGATATTACTTCTTGTCACAGTCAAAAATTATAAATTATAAATTTGCCCGGGGTAACAAAATGGCTTGTGCAGTGCACTAACGTAAATCTAAAAAAATTGATTCTCTCTGAGCTAATTAGGTGTGATTTACAAACACTAAATATGAACTACTGTTTATATGGGTGTCTGCTGGGCTTTTCCAACGAGTTGAAAAACTCATATAAAATCTCTCACAGATGACCTGTACTGTAAGAGCGATTACGTCAACTAATGATTAGAAACAGACAGACATCAAGTAGGCGGGTGGTTGATAAGTATCAT
>LUCH01001004.1:39113-84236 GCA_013368495.1 Paragonimus heterotremus
CACCCACAACTGATCGCAGCTGTCGCACTCCCATAGACCTTCCGGTCGACCCCTTTCGAAAAGAAGCACTGGACTCGAGTTTCGCTCTCATTAGAGCTCGTCAGTGGTGCATATCATCGCTACTGCTTTCATTGCTTTCATTGGAGAATGCCAGTTGGATAACAACAAAGGATACCCTATCACGCACAATTTCGAAATTTCGTAAACGACAATGACACGATGTATTCAGTAATATTTTATTTTACATCAGGGCTAACATTTGCGAAACTCAGCCAAACTTAACGCTAGAACACATAAAATCAAATGTTTGCACATCGGTGTCTTCAACGTCTTTGCCGATAGGATGCTTACAAACTAATTCGGAGCCCCTGAGGAAAAAGACCTAAACGTAAACATTGCTGTTAATATTTTCTTTGAGGAAAGAAATTCTGACGGTAAGTGTGTGTGACAATTATATTTCGTCCCAGGTTAGTGTCTGCTATCGCCAGGGAGGCCTGTTTTGGCGTTGTAGACTTTAGTTAGTCAGATATGCGAAATATTTGTTAGGAGGATTATAAACGATTAAAGAGATAAGCATTTGATGAATATTCCAACAGCGTGTCTTTCACCTTTTCTGTGGTGGTTGGAGTAGAAATGTTATCAGGAAGCAGAAAGGATATAACATTAGCGACGACGCACCTGTCCGTGGACCGTTCATTAAGTCTATATTAATCCAAGTGATCAAACTGCACATGAAGCGCGAGGGATGAACTCGGTTTTATACTGGTAGGTAGTTCAGGCAGTGGAAGAAAGTCATTTTAACTTAGGCAGCACTGCTTAAGGTCACTCTCTAATGATACTTAACGGTCTTTCCCTGCTTAGGGTTGGTCGTATGCTGAAAGCAAGAGTGAGCTATCCGTAACCTCTTAAGTAACTACATGTGCTTTTGTGTTGTTAGTCGCCGATTATTAGTAATGCAAGGATCTTTGTTTGATGCATGGTTTTACAACTTTCTGTGGGAAGATCATAACAGGACTGGGGCTAACTCTTTAGCTGCATAACTTTCAAATGTATTGACGCAGTTATTCTTAGGTGGTGTTTAGAAAATGATTACTTCTGGCTCTCAAGTTGGTAATCTTTTTATGGATTATTGTTTTTTTAATGAACATGTTTCGTAACCCGCACGCTGCAGTAAACTGAGGCACGAAGTATCCCATTCCCGTAATAGTTTAAGCTGTTTTTTGTTTGTTTCATAACAATCTCTTATTTCGAACTGATTTTGATGTTTATGGACAAAACGACTTAACCACATACGACGGTCCTGAATAAACCAAAGGTTTTTTAACATTAAAACATGTTATGCTGAGTTTAACAGGAAAATATATTGGTCCGGAAATCTTCCAGTTCATTTATTAAATGTATAAGGATGCTTCATATAACCATTTCCCACTTAATTCTTCCCAAGCTGTTCCGGTCGAAACGTATCACTAGTACAGAGCAGAGAAGTCACTACGTTTTTGAAAGTGTGTTCAAAGTCATACTGTAAATCTGAGCACAATATCATCAATACCGCTCCCCTATATATGTCAGCAATTTTCACACTGCATCTAAGAAAACCACTTTAATGGAATTATAG
The DNA here is from genome assembly GCA_013368495.1 of Paragonimus heterotremus. Classification (NCBI taxonomy): domain Eukaryota; kingdom Metazoa; phylum Platyhelminthes; class Trematoda; order Plagiorchiida; family Troglotrematidae; genus Paragonimus; species Paragonimus heterotremus. The sequence goes on from LUCH01001004.1 coordinate 40,729, forward strand.
GAAGGATACTGACGTGTAAACGAGAAATATGGAAAACTTTGCCTTATTGCATCCAAATAAATCCCGCTTTTTGATTACTTAATGCGGTAGTTTGAGGCAGTCTAACGAGCAGACTATATACAAAGTTGAACACAACGTTCACATTTGCAAACTAGAACTCGTTTCTAAAACGAGTAGTAGCTGACAACGTGCGTTCATCGAAATACCATGCAAGAAATGAATTATGTGATTCTGCCGTTTGGTAGACTTGAACTGTCTTCTAGATAGGACAGCCAGAGTATTTGTCTAGTTAACGGGAGTCTCAAGCCTGTAGTGGACTGATTATATCCGTTGTCTGTGTTTCACGGCAGTTGTCATAAAATTGAACAATAATGCGGGAAACCAGTTCGGAAGGCCCTCAAGACTGAAAAAGATGTCATCCACGGTTGAAAGTATAACACAGTCACGAGGGTTGGTGTACAACATTGAACAGTTTGTTTGCAATTAACAGTTCATTTACGATTTATTCGTACAGTTCATCTTAAAATTTGTAAAATCAGTCAATCAATGTAGGCGTTAAGAGCACTTCAAGGGAAGGGTGCCAAAACATTCGCTGGTTGGCACTGCGATTCTACTTAGCAAAAAGCATGGGTGTTACGATTAACGGTGGAATTTTACCAAAATCACACGGCCGGTTTTCTTGGCTGTTTCCACCTTTTAAGTGTGCACACCTGAGGAACTCCTACAATACTAACAAGCGACGTGCCAATTCATGTTTAATAATTTATTTACACAATGTGCTTTGTGAGAACAAATCTTGCACATTTCTGGTTGCCACAAATGGGTTCAGACTCGCTTGATCACCGCTGTATTTTAAAGTCAAACCAATGTCACTGATTTCGACCAATAATGAACAGAGGATCTTCAGTGTGCAACAATAAAACCATAAATTTATCCCCGACTTTTACAAACTTGGTCAACTTGATATGGCCACCGCATGTCTAACAGACAAGCTTTAGGATTGTTATGGAGCAGTGTTCATTGTCAAACGAGCTTCAACATAACTCTGTAACAAATGAAATCAGTTTAGACACGCCTAAACGACAGGATGCTGTACGCGCGCTGCTTCACAACACTACAACATTAATTAGCAAACATGCAAATAGAAAGAGTCGCGAACTTGACAAGTTCTGTCTTTGTGAGTCTGTGTTTATATGCCTAAAAGGAAAGTGTTATGCTGTACTAGGAAAAAATTAGTTTACGAAAGATAAATAGAAGTGTACTGTTGCAAGGAATTCCAAGTTGACAGGCATGGTTTTGTGTTTGTACCATGCTAACAGATAAACATATGCTGACGAAGGTTTACGCATCGTGACAAAACCGTCACAGCAGTTATTTTGCATTAAATTCGTCAGTATAATGATATGATTGTATTGGTCCATATAAATAAGTCTTCCACTGATTTGTCGCTGATCAAAATAGCTAGATGTGATTCATTACGAAATTGTCATTTTGTTTTACTGGCCATCATCTTAAAATTGACCGTAACAAAGTTATGTAATTAACGTGTTTCAGGAAGAACAGATCGTCCACTACTCTTCAAACTCAAAAAGTTTGACGCTGGCATGTTTCAAACTAGCACTCTGCATGTGACAACACGTATGCTGTTCCTCGTTCCTTTCACAGCACACATCAGTTCAACGTATTATTAGAAGAATGAAACTGCTGTGTGCTTTTCGAGTCAATAGTTCCAGGAGATTCTGGAATTCGGACAGTACGCTTGACAAACTGAAACCTTAGTAGCCTAAAACTCTTGCAGCATACAAAGTGTGAACAACTGCCTTATACGTTAAAATAGTGAGATTTACGTGATGCTTTAAGCAGTGGTGGATGGAATGAATCGTCCTTAGAACAGTAATGTAAGCTGTCGTAACTTGAGTTTAATCTAACTTTGTCCGATTTTTCAAAAACGACCTAATAAAAACGGACCCTGTTGGTTTATTCTCAAGGTTCGTGCAGATATCAGCCGTGGTCAACCATGTTATCCAAAATAAAAAATTCCTTGAATATAATAAAGCGTCTCTAATAAGCTCAAAGTAAATTACCTTTGCTTCACCTCGAGCGCTGCTGGGTTTGGATCTGATTCAGGGGGACAACATCTTTATCTATTTCATAAAAATGTGACACATTTTTAATTTGTCCTATTGCAGTTCTAACTGCAACTGTCAACTTATGTGTCCATTCTATTCCAGTAAGATTTGAGATTCTATTGGATGCTAATCGGACGACTGAGCGATTGTCCTTTTTTCACACAACATGCAGATTTTAACTTTGTTAACGTTTTCATTCAGTTTTACTCACTGTATATTAAAGTGCGACACATTTCACGCAATGTATTACCTAGTCTATCGGTTGCTTGTCCGTACGTATTCGCGTATGTACAATCAATCGTTTTATATTAAATTACTCTACTAGGCATGATGGGAAGCCTGATGGTAGGCGATCGATTTTGGTCTCGGTTGCACATATCATGAGGTGTTACTTATGTTCGATATTCTCACGACAGTTAATTATTGCCGATTAGTCACACAACGTTTGTGACATGTATGATTTTACTGTCACTAGATTAATACGTGACTTACGGACAGTTCAACCGTGAAAGATAAATGCTTTCCGAATCATATTTTCATAGGTATTACTGATGCCGTCGGTGACGGCCACATTACTCAGCTCAAGCGGCCACTGCTTAAAACACAACTGTTCGTTAAAACTGATGTGAAGCAAACGTTCCTTCCCAAACAACCGATTTGAAATCTGTTTTTTTTACGTTGTCAAGTAGGTATACTCCAAGTTTACTTTAAACAAAGAGACAAGTTGAGTTATACAACCAGTGGTAACTGCAAAGCAAATGCGTGTTGTCCGAGCGTATTCACGAACACTGTTGCATGTTCTGCTTCCAGGATAAACTATATGCGCTGGATTGAAATTGAAATCTTTGACCCGAGAAGTACGACTGGTGGGCCTTGAACAAGTTAATCAACAAACTGCTAGGCAGAACAATATCAGGCTGACAATAAACTGAACCACATTTGGCCTGCCTAGCTGTAAACTGATCAAACATTGATTTTAGTTTAAGATCTTTCTATATGTATGTCAGTGGCGTTAAAGTCACTTCTGTGAACTTTGCACCAAAGCTGATGACGTCAATTCATACGGTTCATTGTCAACCTTTCGTTGAACGAATTTTGTATCTATCAAAATGCTGTACATTAGAAGGTCACCAATTTGCATTTAGTTTAAATGTTGACTGGTTCCTGATACGTAAAGCCTCAGTAAGCTTCCTGGAAGAACAAATCGGAAGTATTTAATATGCCGAGAGAGGGTAGGTCACTTTCTCGAGAAGCTCATGAGAAAGGGATGTAACTGCAAAAAGTATTGTCGAACGGCGAAACAAGAATCGGTTTTGACGGTCGTCAAGTAGATCGTCTTCCACGTAATGAATTAAATCTTCGGTAACCGAACATCCCGGAACGGAATGAATGAGTACGGGGGAATACTCCCCACGGTTCTGTGTGAAGTGTAAATCCATGCATATTTCATTAGACTGAGACGATTGGGTTAAAAGTGATGTTTTAAATTTATAAACCAGTTCTTACAAACAGGGTAATATTTATGAAATTAATGTAATGCTGTCCAAAAAGTGGAACCTCAAGAACTGAGATATAGTTTACAATAATGTGCGCAAATCAAGCTAGATCAGGATTAACTCACAACATGTATGTGATTCAGTCGCATCACATTACGAAAACCAAAAACATTGGCTTAGCGATTTACTTGCGTGTCTGTCTGCTGCAAATTTAACATTGCTACTCTGTTTCCTATAATATTTTACCACACTCCAAATAAAATGCGGACATCACATGATAAACTCAGCAAGGAACTTATGTGTTTTCATCAAGTTAAACACGGAACGCTAGTAAACCGCTAGAAACACTAATCATATGTGCCTGTTATACTACTGTGTGTTTAATTTCCAAGGTAGTTTGATTAGTTCGCTAGCATGTGACAACTCAAATTCACTGTCGCTTTGGTGCTGTAGTTTTCAACTAACAAACTCTCGTCTGCTTACAGTAACATTCTATGACGTAGTGGTGAGAAGCAATCGGGAATGCACAAGCAAACAAAGCTCCAAAACAATACTGAGAAATTAACCGTGGCATCAGTCAGAATGAAAACGGGTTAGCTAAATATACATTTCGGTTGTATTTATCAGATGTGTAACGACCTTTTTGTTTATATCCCCAACAACTTTGGTAGTTGGTGCAAATATAAAACAGGCCCTGAAGCCCCCAAATAATGTTTTAAACTCCCGAACGAGCAATAGATTGGCTCACTCATAAACCTCTTAGTATACTTTGAAGAAGACACGTGTACCGGACGACCGCATATTGCCTACTGCAGCCACTGATAAATCCACTCGACAAACAATTGGCGAAGAGGCCGCGAACTTTGATAAATCGGATTAACTTTTTGAGTACAGTAAGCTAATTTTGCTGGAAATTTTGGGGGAAACTGTGAGCTTTTGAATCACTGGCTGGAAGCTGTGTACGTGGCACGACTACATGCGCAAGCCACCGGTAGTCTCTATCTTAAGGCTAACTAACTCTCCAGATCTGTGTTGCCTTAGTTTATCATTTTTCACCATGATAACACGGTGCCTATGGGTTCCTTGGTGGTTGGTAGTCGTATCCGCCTCATTACGTGATGAAGAATAAGCCAGCTCAGTAAACTGTCTCGAGCTCCTCAAGGAAATTGTTACAAGCGCCCGTCCAATAAAAGTTTATAACGTGTTCTGCCTTCCCAATTTACATTCCACTGATATCAGCCTATCCAAAGAACTTTCGGATCACCAACGAGTAGTGTTATGAATGCGCAATGTACTTTTTGCGGAAGGTTGCTCAGCTGATGGTAAGGAAACTCTAACGCTGTCCAGAGTAAACTCAGTGAGCACATACGTGGTGGTAAATTTAGTGTGTGTTCCTGATGTCTCTCTATGCTTTACCCAAGCGCTACTGCAGGACAGTACAAAATATATTATTAACTAGGATTCAGTCACTCAGCGTTGTGTGACTGCTGGCAACCAAAGTGGTTGTTGTGTTCTATCTATTCCATGTTTTTGTCAATATGGATAGCAAAATACAACACTTGGCAGTAAGATTTAGTGGCGAGTAAACCAGCACAGATTGGGCCACCACATTTTCTATTTTAAAGTCAAACCCTTATAACAACAGGATCTGAACTAAGTCGTTGAATGAAAGGTTACTGTTCATTCAAAGCCGTTTGCGACAGACTTGTGGTTTTGACATGGAAACTTTGCGAGTTAAAAGAGCATCCCAAGATCTAGAAGACGCAGTGGGTACGTGGTCAACCTATGGGATACCTTCAGTTACCAAAGTTTGAAGAGATGTTCCATGTAGGAATGGCTTTGCTGAAGAGCAACATCAGCAGGGAGTCCAGATCAGTCGACAGCATTCATGCAACAATAACCAACAAATAGGAGTGGGAGTTGTAACACAGCAGGTGACCCTTGAAAACTTGTTTTAGTCAACTTTAGTGGGGATTACAACAGCTTACATGGTAGACACAAACACCAGTTATTCAACTTACTGCATTGGTGTTCGAACGATGATGGTGAATCAGATACATAACCAACTGGGTATTTTAACAGGTTAGAAGCTAGGACGAGGCCATGGTTTGATGAAAACCCTGACTTTAGTCGACTTACTGCGTCCAGCCATCATCCAGCTAAGTGAACGAAAACGAAACATAAACTGAAAAACATTGTATAACGAATAACCCCGTTTTCAGTGATTCATCATCAGGCTAAATATGTCACACATTTTACAGAGAATCGTTACAAGGTTAAAGGGTGAACTGGTGGTTAATTAGGTCAGTCAGTTTGGTAACCACCCGTTCCCCGCCTACCCCTTCAGCAATGTCCCTTTAAAATTTGTGATATAAATGTGATGTATTTAGCATGATGATGAATAACTGAAAACGAGCTTGTTCTCTGCACAGTATTTTTCACGACTACGTTGGGTATTTTCGCGCGATTGAAACATAAATCATAATGCTAGCTGGTGCAACTAACGTAGAACACAAACAGGGTCGTTACACAAATACAATAAACAACCACCTCAAATATTGTCACACACTATAAAGAGTTATTTAGTTACCACATTTCAATAAGACCTGGTTGCCCTCCGGCCTTTCGTTTTCGCACACAGGGCCGTGGGAGGATACCACTAACAATACCTTCAACGAATTCAAATTTGCATTCCTATCACTAACGGTTCCACACAGGAATATACGAGTGGGCCACAGTTTCAAGCGAAGCTTGAGTCACTGTCAGACAAGGGTGACAAATAAATACAAAACTGGCAGAGCTGACACGGTTCCTCTCACTGGGCTTCGTAATCTATGATTAGATGTGACTTTCACTAGGACTGACATTATAAGGTTTCATTGCGCATGTTTTACTGAACCCTACTCTGTCACATTTGGTTGATGTAACTGGTTAGATCTCTTTGTAAATTACACTTAAGAAGTGCAATGCTGCCTAGTGTATCCACAGTTTAAAATAAGTTATGTGCACCACACATTCACAAACGTATTTCATACAACCCTCCAGGTGAAGGGAAGAACACCTACTGAATAACGAACCACCTGTTGTTCTCTAGTTTACCCTTGTTTGTGGTAGTATGTGATCTCTTAAGCACGGCTGACTTTACCGGACTCTCAATTGTGCTAGTAACTCTGTCAGTCCGCTGTCACGTGGCACTTATTGATGGACTGACTGGGGCTTTACCATCCGGTCTGAATATGCACGGTAAATTGTACGATTTCCGTTCTTTCACTTACGCTAAAACACAGCCTATCTATCATTCAGATTATATCCACTAATTTTGGCAAAGTCGGAATTGTAGTGCTGTATTTTAATTCATTAGCGTCCATTGACGGCATGAATATGCAAAACGTAAAATGTGACTAGCTGTAAACCCGCACCACAAATAATTAAGCTGTACTGTGTTTTCCAATGTTGCTGCAACTGGAACACATTACTTTGATCACAGATCACATTTCCACATAATGCGGTGCGAAGGGAAGTAGCTGAGATACCAGATGATGAAATACAAGGTCCCAGTATGTTCGTCAGAATCACGGCACTATCGTTTCTCCACTCGCTACATAGTAGACATGCCTTAATCAACAAGTCTAATTAGTCGGCCACAAATTTCTGCGGTTTATGTTCTATGTTGTGCGAATAGCTTAATTGGAGGCATAATAACCGCACATATAACTCCCTTAAGTTGCCGAAGTTGACACGATGACGCGAACAAAGTGTGTTTAATTTTTGACAAGGTTACTAATGAATTGTAGGGAATTCAATTAATTTCAACCAGAGTATCAGTCACAGTTGATCCAAACCTTCCAATTCAAATGGACTTCCTAGTCAGTCACCAGCGGTAGTGTTCTTAACGAGATACTCCTTTACTGAATAAAGCTGACATTCAGCTAAGCGAGACATACTTGGTATCACGTTATCGGTCTACAGAAGTTTGTAATCAATCGGACGATGATCAGTTTAGCGTATTTACTTTCGTTAAGCGATCCGAATCTAGATGTTTAATAAAATCGACAACTGAAATCCAACTGTAAACCGTAGGTTGCCATAAACTATGTCAAACAAAACGTGACCGTAGTGACCATTCACAAAGAAATTCGAAAAGGTACACAAACATGATACATAACTGTCTGTGGTTAGTCTATTAAAATAAAAGATCAGCATGACAAGGAAGGAAATGACGTTTTCCTAAAGATACATTCTAAACTTGTCAGGACAAACATGGAGAGAAGTAAGATAAAGTGTCGACATCAGGTAAAGGGTGTTCAGTAAACTAGCGATCAAAATTCCGGCAATACCGTCACATATAGAAATGTCTGTTTTGGTTGTACAATATTCCATACTTTGACTGGCCTTTGCGGGTTAGGTCTGACCTCAAATCAAATAACGTCAATCGGTCCAAGCTCTGGCTAGCGTCTTATTAGCGGAACTGCTCAATGCATTACTACAGGCCTACCGTATTTCCAATTACTGAAGATTTCAGGTTATTTTTTACCTGTCCAACCTTTATTCCGCTATACTCATTGGTGGCCTAGTTACCCTAACTATTTCTTCTCGCAACTGTCCTTCTATTTTCTGAATCTAGAATGTTTTTAGGTCACCAAGCCCCATGTAAGTACCTTGTATTTTTCCGTCTTGTTGCACAGGTTTTGGAGTGGAAGGAAGCTGTTTATTTGCATGCGTCTTTAGGTTGTCTCGGATGCAAATTACGGGGATAGTTGCGGTAGTTTCGGGGCCGAGATTTTCCGTGTTAATTATCACAAGAAGGAGAGCTCGATTTCTGCCAAGCGCGACACTATATCCAGGATGAACCAGCGTGTCCTTTCGAGAGTTTACAACACGATCGCCCATTTATCAACTTAAATCCGAACGCAGTGGGCAGAATCGTAGAATTGCCGTGACCACTGTCTGAACCTTCGAGTTGATTGTCGACTGAAGTGAAGTTCTGGGTGCGCGTTGCAATAGCACGAAAGTTGCTGGTCGTGCACCGCCTGTCGGAAGCAGGATTGTTTTGTGTTGTGTAACTCTATACAGAAATTGATGGGGTGCCTCTTACTGGTTCTGTACAAGTGAAAGACTCATATAAGAGTTTCTTTTGTATCACTTAGGTCATTTTTACTGTCCTTTCGATTCAATCAGTTGTGATATGTTTGTTGTGCTCGAATGACTTCAAGTAAGTAGAACATTGGAATGCGAATCAAAATAGTGCCGTCCAATTGGTTCATTTAATGTTAGCTATTTAGTAGCGGTAATCCTTTGGGATTTCAAAAGTTTGTGGACCGTGCAATCGGTTTAGATATTGACGCATATACGCCTATTACTGAGCTGCTAGATTGCACACGCGTAACGCTAACGTTACAAGCTTTGTTCATTCCTTGACTTAAAAAACCATGTATACTGAATCTTACACTAACTAAGAGACTGTACGGCAGCTTCTGTCTAGGGAAATATGTGAAGCGGATACTCTACGCTGCGCACGTAAACTGGAATTGTTCTGAAGTACCTAGGGCTCACTGTGCCCAGAGACCCGTTTCTTCAGCGTGTACACAATGGTGGAGTGCGCTTTGTGGATAAAAGTGTACAACCCCCCGCTGATCGGCTACTCTAACAGGTTCATCTGGTCAATCTAGCCATGCCCCAGCATGACCAGGTCAGATTGTCCCTTGAGGTGATCGCTATGAGCGTAGACAAGGAAACCATTGTCCGTATGTTTATCGGACAACATGAGGGTGCTAAACAAAGATTTTGCGAGAGATCTAGGTGGTTAACTTCGCGGTAAATCGGTCTACCATGTTCTTAATCCTCTCCGAATTGAGTACATTGCCTGTTGAAGTCCCCAGATGTAGTCGAACGGATCCGCCATTGACAACCACCGTAAAATACCCCCGCCCGTAATCTCATTAGGTTAAGAACATAGAGAAAGTTGATTCAGATTTCCGTGCTGGCTTGTGGAGTCGTCTGCTATGAAACATCGATTCATGGTCTGACATCATTGTTTCTACGTGGCAGTGGTCTTTCATGTGACCTCATCCACTGCCTGTCTTAACACCAGACAACAAGTGAACAATAAACTTACGAAGTAACTGCCTGTATCAAAATACCTTAGGTTGAAATGTACGAAAGAAGATGCCACAAAAAATACCGTCAACTCAGTTTGATCTGATGTCTTCGGGCTGAGGAGCTGATCCAAAGTATGTCAGGTATACGTTAGCTGCTTTGATAATTGGATAGGTGTCACCGTTTGCTCCGCGTTACACATGACGAGCTTAATCTCCACTAACCTGGGCGTTGCCCAGTTTTCATCTGACTAGGCTTGGCAGAACATAATGCTGTTTGTTTCATCAAGATGGATCGTTCGATTCACGTTAATAAGGCCTATAAAGGCAATATCACAATGATGGTTAATCAAGAAGATTGTCAAAAGAAAGTGTTAGAGCACTTACCTACTGGACCATACGAAGAGATCAATGAGTAGAAGACCAACGAACTTCTCAGTAAAGTCAAGACACAAACCAGCAAGTTCCTTCGGGACATTAAAGAAAAATTTGGGTAGTTTATCTGGTTCATGCTCAATCCGAAGAGTAACCGTTCTTCACGTTTCCATGGCCCTCCAAAAATGCATAAAACGCGAATACTCATAAGATCTATTATTGACTACACCTTCAGTCCAACTTACAAGTTGGCCAAGTTCATCAGCCGCATAATCAAACCGTTGCAAAACAAGCTGATAAGCAACGTTAACGATTCTTTTGATTTTGTTGACATACTTGAAAAGGTGACATTACATATTGGTGGAACTTTTCTTAGTTTTGATGTTACCTCTATTTACACTAGTGTACCAGTAAAACCTAGCATTGATGTTGTTGAGGAATTATTAGAAAGTGATAACTCTCTTGTAGCACGTACAAATTTGCCTCCTTCCGAAATTGTATCTGGTCTTGAACTTTGTCTGCACTCAACCTTGTTCATATTCAACAGAAAAGTGTATAAGCAAACCGATTGTATAGCTGTGGGCTTCCTTGTCGCACCTGCATTAGGTAATCTTTTCCTCGGATATTTAGAAACACAAGGGATGAGCAAATTTACTTGCCCTACACGAAGTTATTGACATTATATAGATGACACATTCGTAATCATGAAACCGATCGTTCGCGACCAATTCCTACAGTTTCTGAACTCAAGATACAACGGTATTGTATTCACATCGGAAACTGAAACCGAGGATCGCTCACTTAGTTTTCTAGACTGCCTGGTAAAAGTTGATGAGCAGCAGAGTTTCCAGGTCTCTGTGTACCGTAAATTAACTCATTCTGGTCGATATCTCAACTTCAACTCGTCGCATCCAATCGGCATTAACAGAACGGTCATCAAATCACTCGTCAATATGGCTACTAAGATCTGTACCACTGAACGTTCCAAGAGGATAGAAATTTCCCGGATTAATGAAACGCTAGCCGCCAACCAATATCCAAACGCATTTGTTGAGAACACAATTAAGCGCATGTCAACAAAGAAGGAGACAAAAACGAACAGAACTTTCAAGTCTACTGTGCAAATGCCGTATCGTGAACAAGCATCTGAAAAACTTCCTTCCGTCCTCTCCGAGTACGCTATCCGAACCGTATATCAGTTAGTTAATGCCTTAGAACGACTGGTGATGCATCCGAAGAATCCAGTTTCTATGGGCGACCAGACACGTTGTGTATACGAAATCAAATGCGGTGATTGTAATGCCAGCTACATTGGAGAGACAAATGTGCAACTGAAAGTACGTGTTGCCGAACACAAAAGACACACGAGGTTTCCTCCTAAGGACGCATATCAACTTCAGAAGCTAGAGAGGGAGTCGGCCATCGCACTACATGCACTGTCAGAGAATCACAATGTAAGTTTCGGTCAAGTTCGAGTGATTCACAAGGGTCCGCCTTCTCATCCGGAGCTCTACTGTGCGGAAGCTCACACCATTTACACACAGCACGTTTGTGTTAATCGTAATGATAGTAAACCCCTGCCTGCAATGTGACGCGGATGAATAAACAACACCAGACACAGACGAATCGTATATACATCAGTCTTACTCCCACCTAATGGGCACACGACCGGACCAACCAATTCAGTTGCAGCACGGAATGACTCAACCATGGCAAATCCCATGTGACCTCTGTTCTTTTTTTAGTGTGATTTCGATTACAACACTCCTGAGGAAGGCCACCCGAGGTGGTTGAAACGTAGAGTATTACAACTTGCATCTGCCGTTGTGTTATTCTCGATCCATTTATAAATATACAGAAGTGTTTTTATGCGCTGGTTTGAGGATCAACGGTTGCATTGTGCATGCGTATTGTGAAGTGCAACTAGTGGCCTTGCCTAAGTGAAACAAAGAACCATTGCTTAGAAGAGCTTCCGATTCAACTGGACGTAAATGAAGGCTCAAAGAGACCGTTCATCTCATCGACCGAGAAAGTGTTTTGCAACGGGAGCTGACCAAAGTCCGTCTTTAAAATGTATGAAAATGAACAAAGCTATTGGGTTGGACCATTTGTTGATACTGAGTAGTTGACTATAGGATGAAAAATACATCTTTTACAAACAGTAGCTTTTTGATAGCTACCATATTTGACAAAATTGAATCACAGCAGACATGTTCCAAGATGGCATTGTAATGAAATTCAGAATGTAGAAGTGAGTTTCAATCAAATGATTGACGACAACCTTACTTATCTTTCAGAGCATGTAAGCATGTATCCTTTACGTTCCACAGTAATAATGGAAGTCTTTTTTACAGTCAGCCTCTACAACACTCGCCGATACTATTCATTGCTTCAATTTGACAAAGGGTATATAGCTTCATTCCGTGCGTCAGAAACTGTCGCCAGGGTGTGGTCGCCTGTCCTAGAAAGTTAAATTATAAATTACCCGGTTTGCAATCATGATATCACTCGTACGAAGAAAGTGTGGGATATAGTGACCACCGAAGTTTACTAGGACGCACAGGTTTATAACTATATGGTAGAACTTGAAGTTAGTGAACTTCTAGCGTGACATGTTTGAGGTTAAGTACACCCAACAGTCGCGTCGAAGCTGTATTCGAAGGATGTGTGACATGTTCCAGGCGAATTAGCTGAAGCTCGCCAAATTAAACGGCTGTGCATTCAACACAGAAAACAGTGATTGTATAACTTTGTCACTCATACCTTTCATACCTGTCCACACAATTTACTTCGAATAAGGTGCTGATGAACCAAATGCGCTCTGTAACTTTCCAGTCAGGTGAAAATCGAGTGCTGGTATTATTGAGAAAGTTATCGTCAAAAGATAGAATGATCGTGTAACTTCTCATGAGTTGCTTATACATGCCTCAGCCCATTAGCTAAGCATGTATAGTTGAATGCTCGCCCCACCAGTGCTAGGAAGTTCTGACTGATTTGCCCTAGCACCGACAAACATGCAAACAAATCACCCGAAAATGGTATACACGAAGTGATAAATGGAATCGATTGTGTTTTAACGAGTGAGAAGTTGTCTCAGTAGTTTATATCGACGAAATATGTATTAGGTTTGGTTGTTTTGTCCTAATTTCGAAGATGTCTGATTGGTAGTAAAGTTAAAATGTCAACATCAGTGACAATAATCTGGGTGACAAAAACAAGACGACAGGTATTATGAGAAGGCAACGTTTTTTAAGTTTCACTCGATGCACACAAATCTCCATTTATAAATGGCCGCTATGTATAGCCAATATATCAGTGACCTTTCCGAAATCTTCTACGTACTGAAGCAACGTAAGAAGATGAAATACACTGTTACTGAAAAAAGCAAGGGTTTGCATCCTAGAAACTTGAATAAAACGAGTGTGCACACAAAATATATGTCATATTCTTAGATTTAAGAGAATGCAAGCTGACCTGCGGACCTCATAAGAAGCCTGTGGCTGGAAGCAAAGTATTTTTCAACCCTGTTGGTGACGCACAGAACTACCCCAGGCGTACTGCGAGTAGCTGTATTTGATAGATAATTTTACATTAAAAACACCCAACAAAAGTGATTATTAGCGGATCTTCGCCGGCTTATTCGGGAATCGGATAATTTGGTGTACCACAATCTATGAAAATCATCGGCTCATGTAACATTATTTTGAATACTCGCTGTGTCATGAATTCTCTAATTGGCACAAACCCTGAAAAACATTTTACAGGTTATTCCATATCATCCTTGACATTTCACTTATAAGTGTATCCTTTCGTACAGTAGCTTACTGTCTCACTGAACGTCCCAGTTCACCTAAAATTTTCCAATGTATATCCCGTTCGGTTAGTCTGGACTACATATTCATTTCGCGTACAGAACACTTGATTTGAACTTCAGGAATACGCCTACAAAAATAACGAGCAACTTAGCAATAGAGGATTTTTTAAAATTGATGGTTTTAACCAGTCAACTCTCTATACAGAACGACGGCTGTTCATCGCTTTGTGAGTACCTCAGTGCACCTGATATGAATGGTTTTCTGTCAACTTTACTTTTGGTTTATCAACAGAGACTTCTGCAACTGCCTTCAAATGAAGCAAGACTATATTTCATTAGCGGCAGTTAGCATCAAAAAAATGAGCTAGTGATTAACACCCTGACACATAAGTATACAGCCATCCTCACTAAGTAAACTATATCAGAAAGCTTGGGCTCGTAGGTCTCAGTTTCTTTTGGCTTGTCTTCCAAACCTGATGGCCAAAACAATGATATCAGTCAAAGGCTTTGGCCTTTGTTATACACACTTATCCAGCTATTTACAGATAATCGCCTCTCTCCTTCACACTAAGTGCCCTTCATGAGCTTGGTTCTTCTGTATGCCATTTACTTTATCAGTTTACTTAAAGTTGCGATGACAATATCATCGGGAAAACCAAATAGTGATATGCACCTTCGTGGTCACGGAAAGAATTAACGCGAAATGTCAGCAGGCCACTTCAAGAACAGGCAGCTGGTTTTTCTAGTCGCAGAATGCGCCTCGGGTATAACTTACTTGACTGGTTTCATCTAATTCGTTAAAAGAATAAGTAGTTGTAGTCCACGTGGACAACGTCAGTTAAACGCACCATCCCACACGTTATGTTTTAACACGTAATTTAACCATCGTTTTGTTTTTGGTAAATAACTTTTCCTATTTTCACTAAATATGACATATAATCGTGCCAGTCTAAGATGAAAACTTATCGATAAAAATTCCGTTCCCTTAAAAACCTGGTAGTGTGGTATACATTCATATATATTCATACTGTTGTAAGAGATTTCCATATTTTTTATCTGTGGATATTTATGTTCTTGAGTGCATGTTGAAAAACCAGATGTCCCGCAAACCTTTTGTCCGTCAGTCACAATACGCATCGCCTGAGGCGACTCATCTGTTTACATCCTCCCTATAATTATACAGTAGCAATCATCCTCATGAACATTTTGGTAGGTGTGGTTAAGTTTGTGTTCAAAATACTCCTGAGTTGGGGATTCCACAAAATTATAGTATTTGTACCTTGTTGCCACAGTTTCATCCTGCTCCTTTTGAGTATGTTAACTATCGGACTGAATGTTATAAATACATGTTGGCAAGGGTTTTGATAGACTGACCAGTAACTGGTTTCTTTCGGTTTGACATATAGGTTTATTTTGTGTTAGCCGGGAGTTTGGCGGAGTACAGCACACATACCTCCTACAGATTTTGTTATCACACTTAGAGATGCCACAAGTGTGCTTTAGCTTTTGTACGTAGTAGCTATTTGCTTGAGATGATGATGCTATTACTGTGTTCATGGAAAACGATTAAAAACATGCCTAATGTTATTTTGTAACCTACTGAGTTCTTGAAAATACGCTTTTCCAATAAAAGTTTGCGTGTATGCCCTGTGAATAGCTCACTTGGACAAATGTGTTCGCAATTCTTTGGTAAAAATATCAGCAAGTAAATTAGGGTGCACAAACTCTGCAACATGTATCGCCCGTTTTCTTCTAACATCTTCACTGATCAGTGTTTCTGTTGATTGTCTTCTGTTTGCTATACCCGTAGGATTTTCTAATGCCGTTAATCCGAAGCCTTAATACACTCTGCTTGCAGAATGTTAGATAAGGATTGTGGGAAATCCAAATAGTTTATAATAAAGACATCACAAGACAGCGTTTCCAAGATAGTGTTCAAGATGAAGGTCAACTGAACTTTCAGACATGTTTCGCCTTCTGTATTCCAAGTGACGAGAAATTGTTTATTTACTTATTAGTGACGTTATATTTACCTGTGGGTCGGCTGTATATCACTAATCTATTGGAGCAGTGTTAATGAAACTCTTTGTTCACTAACCATGGTGACTGGTACCTTAGTGCGACAGGCTAATCTGTCACCGTAAGTAATTACTGGCTAGGCTTATTAAGAATTGCTCGGCTATACGTGAGCAGCTTAAACGGTGGATTATCTGACTACATTTGGCAAAAGGAACTTACTAGTTATCAACACATATCACAAAAGCTAAGGCAGTTTCAACGTTAGAGTGAACAGTTGTTTGACCCATATAAGACAAAACATCAGGGTTTACAAATGATTACATTGTCCTTCCGTAACAATACATTACGTGCAGCTAGTTACCTGATTGTGACTTGTGTTCTTGTTTTTCGTATATTCCGTTTATCATGTTTTACACTAAATAAAAGCAAATGTTCCAACAGTAAATTAATGGATCCAGGTTTATTTTTAAGATATACAAGCCGACATGATGACATGATTACTGTCTGTCTAATTCAGACGTAAAACAAGCACACTCAGTCTAATCCATAGCAGCAAAAAACATGAATGTCCAACGGGTTCTAGGCGTTGGTAGTAATAGAGAAAGTAAGTCAGCGAATGAATCAAATGAGGAAAATGTCATTGCGGTCATCGAGGGTGATGATCGAAAACATGAAGAACGGTTAACTCTATTTGAAGTTAATGTAATAAATACTACCAAGTCTGGAATGTTGCAATCCGTTCGGATTGTATACAACGCTAGTAATTATACTGGGAAATTTGATTGGGAAACTCGATAGTATGGAACAGTTGTGTGAAACCTCTTGCACTGTGTGAAGGACTCCTATGGTGGAGAAATTGTGACGAGAACGAAACCTCTCTGAGCGAGTAACGTGGTCCAGTCGAAACTTGGCTGATTGATAAAACACAACATTTTTATCAGTCCAGTATATCATAAATCTTAGTTGGTCACTGGGGAACTCTCCTGAGTCGCGGTCTAGACGACAGCTCTCTTCATTTGGACCACAAACTTCCTTTTTATGGACCACGTTTGACTTAGATGATAACAATTGTGAAAAATCTGGGCGTCGGTTGGATTCGAGCCAGCGACAGAACATCATGACCAGACGCGGCAAGCGATATTCCAGCTGAAGTACTAGTACTCGAAGGGAGCTGGAAAATTTCACATTTGGACTATGTAACTCGCCTGTTCCCCTATCTCATGGAATCCACCGAATGATCCAGGGGGTCGACTGCTCCGGCTGGATTTCTGGAACACTTTTTGCTGGAATCAACCAATACCAATGTCAAGCATGGAAATTGTAGTACTGTCGAATAAGTTGGCA
The DNA here is from genome assembly GCA_013368495.1 of Paragonimus heterotremus. Taxonomy (NCBI): domain Eukaryota; kingdom Metazoa; phylum Platyhelminthes; class Trematoda; order Plagiorchiida; family Troglotrematidae; genus Paragonimus; species Paragonimus heterotremus. The sequence goes on from LUCH01001004.1 coordinate 58,001, forward strand.
CATTCGATGATTTAGATGATACCCATATGTGGAAAGTATGGGCTTTGACTGGACTGCTTGCCGTCCTATATGCTGCCATTCTATTATTTGTATAGTAGATTGATGCCAGCTTCATCCTTTCATGTTCACATAACTTGTTTTGCCGTGATACATGATGTGGATTGTGTCTGCACTATCCAAATGGTCCAAGGGGCATCTATAATGCCTTATCCCGGTTAACCGGCGTATAGTCACGTGAATTCTTAGTCATATTGACGAGAATAATACTGGATATATGTGTATAGGCTGTACGGGTTTTGTCAGCAATCTGTCCGTAATCATTATTTACAGATTTTTGTCTACCAAAACTTCCAATTTTCAGACAAGACAAATATAAGTGTAAATTTATTACTGTGCTGCGTAATCTTTCCATCGAACCTCTTCTGCTTAACGTTCATTCTTGAGTTCGTCAGCCACTCGTGACTCACATGATAGAGTGGAGTCAGCACATACAGCTTTAACGCCCTCTAGATTGGAACAGCAAACTTCTGTTTCGAATAAGTGAAAGACAAAATAGAACTATTTGTACGCTGACAAAGTTTGGTACTTAAAGACGGGAGTTTGCTGCAAATGGTTGTAGCATGCAGAGTTTTGAACCTCAGCAAACTAAAACAAAATGGCTTCAATTCATTCGCCACCAAAGTAGCTGTAGAATTTGTCAGGATTCATGGCTATTCGCAGTCTATCACGGCAGCAGTAAACCTCTTGATTCAGGGCAGAACAAACCGGAATGTTGAAAGTTTACTCGGATAAAACTGGTTCTGTACATAAATAAGCAACGGTTAGCAAATTATACAACTTACAACCAAGTGAACTCCGTGCACGGAATTTAGCCTTCAGCAAATATCAACAAATAACACGGTAGCGTAAACAATTCAATGCGGCGGTACAAAACAAACGAAGAGGGAATTCAAGTGGGAGTTCGTAGTGTCAATGCATAGTTGATTATGTGTAATATTGTATGAAATGTTCAGCCATTAATCGTTGTAATCAATACAGGGGGATATATGTATAAGACCTACAGTACGATAGTTTGACTAACGGGATTGAGGTGTGGATATTTCCTTATTTTTGTTTTCAAGCAATGGTTCTACAACAGCTTTTTGTATCACCTTTACATGTTGTTGAAATTGATAAAAGTGACCTTGTATTACACTATCAATTTTGTGCTCGTCAGTTTGCTCTTCTCTCCATTGCTCGGGCGTTTGACGATACTGCACTAATCTATCATCAAATTGTTTTTAGCTCCGTTGTACTACGAACACCGTCGCATCCCTGATCACACTGCGGCAGTCCACAACAACTCTGTGATATTCCCCACTTCCAAGTCTTGGTAATTTGGAATATTGAGGTGGTCATCTTGAACACTCGTGAACACTTCCTGTGAGTCAAATACTTTGATTACTGTAATTTGCTGGAACCTTATAACTATTTTGTCTTCTTTGTTCATTTTATCACAGACAGCCTAGTGAGGTACCTTTGCATTTATCTAGTCTATTCAGTAATTCGTTTTGACCATTACATAGGTATGGCATTGCGCACACCTTCGGTCGATCGTCAGTAGCTGAGCGGTAGCGGCGATGCGCGGGTGTGAAGGTTCCACGGATCGATCCCCCAATCACCGTCTGGCCATCCAACTCCCAGTTTCAATTAGAGTGATCCTAGCACAACTTCCATTGGTTCTGGCCAGAATCACCAATCGCCGGGTCCCCTCAAAGGAGAGATAACAGAAAGTGAAGAAATAAATTGGGGAAACATAGAATGGTAATGGACAGTTTGCTCTAGATGTCAGCGCTTCATTATGGAGGTTGGTTTGCACTCGTATCTTCTAGCAAACAAAGCTGACGAACATCTCATCTTTGACTGCCATTTTTTGTTCCGACTAAGTCCTCCCTCAGCGCGCCGTCTTTGCCAACAATCGGCTGATCATCTATCCACATGTTCTACTGTCCTCCTGGCACCGACTCGTTGATAACCAGCACCATGTCTCCGGCAGCAAGATCTCTGTCTTACGTTGTCCACTTCTGCCGTTTCTGTAAATCAGCAAGGTGTTCCTCAATCCATCGCTACCAGAAAACTTCAGCTAGATGTTGTGCCTGTCTCCATCTTCGTGTCAACTTTGGGGCGGTCGTAGTGAGCACGCTGCCTGATGAATTGGACCTCAGCATCAGTAGACGGTTCGGAGTCAGAGCAGAAAGGTATTGTATGTCATCAGATAACTGTGTTACTGACCTACCGTTCAGTATCTTCCCCACTTCAGTTAATAATGTACTCAACGTTTCGTCATTCCCCATCTTGCCACTGGTTAGTGGCAGAAGAATACAATGCATGGAACGTATGAGACGTTCCTAACTTTTTCCTCTGTGGCTTGCCTTTGGTGGTGAAACTATCTAGTCGCAGTCATGCTCTATCAATGTGCGAGTAATATTTTCTCAATTCTATTGTCTAAAGCATTCTTTGATCTCTTGCTCACCTCATCGGAAGTTGGTTCCGTTGTCAGTGTAGATGCACATGGGACATCCCCGTCGCGATACGAACCGGGAGAACGTACATGAAGAGGAGTCCGTCTCGAGTGTATGGAGAACTTCGATGTGCACAGCTCGCATCGTCAAGCAAGTAAAAATGCAACCATACTTTCTCTCTGTGCCAGGACCCGGTTTGACCAGTAAGGGACCGAAGTAGTCTACACCGACAGCTGAAAAAGGTAGGCAGTCCGGGAGAAGACGATCCTTTGTCATAGGAACCATAATTTGTCCACCATGTAGGAATGCCAGCGCCTACAATGAGAGCAAATACTTAGTACACGACGTACAGCAACTAGCCCTTGAAAAATCCAATAACGAGTTCAAGGTTCCGAAAGAACTTGGAGTGTACCGACGTGTCTATCCGTTTTATGACAATGCGATATTGTCAGGTCTGTAACGAAAGGCTTGTCGGGGAGTATGACGGGTTACTTAGTTTCAAAGGGCATTGGCACCCAGTCCAATCGGCCTCTAACTCGCAACAACCCGTCATGAAGAAATGGGTTTAATGACGTCAGTGAGCTAGAATCCGACTTCAACGAACGGATAACCTGTTGCGGGATGCTGCAGTTAAAACGATGTTGATCTAAGTGGAAACACTCTCGTTGAACAAGCTTTAATATACGTACTTCAGCGTTCGTAATTGCCTTAAGTGAGGAATTGTCGTCTGGAGTAGCAAAGTGATGATGTCTGGAGTAGGAAGGATTTATGTAACCACAAAATCGGTGTAACCAGGCAATTTTCCATAGTGACGTACTCCATGAATAGGACAGCCAGAAGTGGTTGGACCAATTGGAACTCCCTTGGCTGGTGAACACTTGTATCTGTTCCTTCGGTCTTAGATCGGTTAGCCTATCACAGAATCTTTCAGGTTGTTCAGCCCAAAAAACTTGATTTTTCCACAAAAATTCCTGGCCGTTGAACCACTGTTGTTCTTTGATCTTTCGGGTGCATCCTGAAGATGCTAAGTCCGCAGGATTACGTTTGGTGTCCACGCACCACCAGTCGTCCGTACTGGACAGGTCTTGTATAAACGATAATCGATTGGCGACAAACGTTTCAAACCGGCTAGAGGTATTACGAATAAGCTGAAGAACATTCGTTAAGTCCGTACATAAAGTCACGGATTTGACTTTTTTCAGTGGCTCATCTTTGACATAATTGATTAGCTTGAAAGCATGGACAGCCGCCGGGCATGAGTGGCGCTGTTCAGGGTGTGCAGTTTCCGTAACTCGATCCCCCGAGTACCCTCTTGCCATCCAACTCCCAGTTTCAATAGGAGTAATCCGAACACAACTTAATTTCACAAACAGTTGTAATATCGGACTGCAGTCACGTCTGCTTACTCAGACACATATATGGAGGCAAACTGTTCGTTAACTCACGCGTTACGGCATCAAGTGAGTATTGGCAAACGATCACGTTCCTACTTTTCAATTTCTAGCTGTGGAGGAGCCAGAGTGCTCAGCCTTGCGTTCGATCAATCTAAGTAAATTCTCCGCCGCCAGAGTAGAATATACCGAAGCAATTTTGGGAGAAAGACATTGGTTTTTTGACGATAGGTGTGGTGGTTCGTGCGATCCTGCAAATTAACACTGGCTTCGCGGCAGTGAACGCGCCAACAAAACCAAGTCACGATGATTGTTTAATTGCTTGACGGACAAAACCTGTTGTGGACCGCAGTTGCGAAAAATATGGCATTTTTTGAACGGTGGATGGCGTGTTACTTTACATATAAATATCCGAATGGCTGATGGCAGTGACTTTCTCTACATGATGCAATTCATTCTCCTGCTTGTCTTTTGTCCAAACATGTTTCGTCCAGCCAAGTTCATTTTGAATGCCTGTATAACAAAACTGGTAACATGAACATAATGGTCCCACTACATGTTTTCTACAGAAAAACAGTGAATTTAGCCAATCATTGTCTCTTAACTAACATGCCTTGGAAACGGGTGTTTTCGTTCGGATTAGTTTCCTAATGCATGCCTCATGTTCGTGCGTAAAAACTTCGAGTGATTATGCAAACCTTTCATTTGAGCTTGAACATCCCAAAATAGATACCATTCATACATTTTCCATAAAACAATAACAATTAGGAAAAATCTATTTATACGTATGTTTCAACTATCTACAGTCGAGTTAGGGCGGAATTTAATATAGTGCAAGTTATAAGATGCTGGTCATTTTGTACTTTGCTTTTACACGAATCCTTCGTATTTTTATTCCTCATGCGAATATTCCTGTTGGCATTTTTGTTCCTGTATGTACACATTGTGGTGGATTATCAGGACGCAGATGCGAGTATTCCAACACCCAGCGGAATACCTCAACGCGGGGGGAGGTACCTGGGTGGCTGGATGAGTCATCATTCAACTGGATCGGACCAATGGGCGAGACATGGTAGACAAAATAGGATGGGCAATCAGATCGGGGCGCGAGTATTCTAACACTCTGAGGAATATCTCAAAACGGTCAGAGCCCACAGTGGTTAGATTGCGGACATCCAGAGCGACCGGAAGAGCCAACGCTCACCCAGATCGGACCAACGGACGAGGAATGGCAGATGGAAACCCCCGGATAGAAGGCGCCGATCACACACATTAACCGGGCAGAAGTGCACACGGGGTGGGAGCGAAAACCGGGGGATGTTGTAGACTGAAATTGTGATTCAAAAACACGAGCGCGCCAGTTGCATGGTAACTGCCACGTTGAACAATAAAGATTGTGCTTTATTGGACGCCCTTTCGCTCCAATACTATAGACTACATCCTCTTCAGGGACCTACCAGTGTGGTAATCCGCAGCTTAATTGTGTGTACATCGAGCATCCTGCTCACGTACATTTCTCGCGCGATCGAAGCAGTGACAAGAACGTGAAAATATAGTAGATAACCAATGGTTTTCAGAGGCCTCTTAATAAGTATGAGTCAATATGAAGTGAACAACGCTCGAATTTATTCGCGTTCGTCCGACTGGTTGTGAAGTTCTACCCGGCCTTTTTTGATAAGATGCATTGTACTCTACCATCACCCTTGTTAACGTTCATCAGAATTGTTTCCCTTTATCTCGGTCGCGACCTGAACTGCACTCACACTTTAGTGAGGAGATAAACTACAGTACAACATTCCTTTTTGAATGGAGTGACTGAAAATCCCGCGGGAATTCGACAACCCAGATCAACTGTGAGGGTGGTGTAATTGACGTATATGGTGGGGTTTATGGAAGTCTTGAACGTAATTACAGAACATTTGTCTAGGAGTTCAGAGACACTACTTCACATAAAATTCATCAAACAAAGATTAATTCAGTGACTGATTCTTGATCAACATTGCAACCTCTATATAAGAATAACCGCGGTTATAAAATGATTCCATAAATATTTACGACCATTTATAGGCGATTGTGATTTTGGTCTGACAGCTCGTAATGTGCGACAACTTAGCGGAAAGCTTGGTTGCGTAGCAACGTTCTTGGTTTATGTGCATGATGTTTATTTCAACAAACAGAAATTACTTCCTATCGATTCACAGCAAAACAACCTTAAAGCGTGTAGATGTACAATATGGTTGAGTGGCGTGAGACATAACTCAATCGTAATGACCGTAATTAAAATATGTCCAGCCTAAATTTAGTAGTCAGTAGGACACAGTGAGGGCAGCTTAAGCGACTGAGCACAACTTAGGGTTATCATTTTGAAACTGAGTTTGTCTTAGCTGATCAACACTATTAGGTTGCCAAAATCAGTAAGCTAAAAAAGGTTTTCGAGTAAATCATTGAATTAAATTTAACAGTATTGTGATGATAACTCCCGTTGTTTTTGGAATCTGTTACGGCACATAATGTGTCTGAAATGAATTCTACGGCAGATTTTCAGGAACAACATATATTAAATCACAATTTTAGGAAATTAGCTTAGTCTACTTTCTACATGAACGAGTTGGTGTAAAATACTGGAGATTAGTTTTATTGATCAGTGTATTTTAACCCATGACCTCGTGCGTTTAAGACAATAGTTCTGATAGCCATCGTTCTCGAAATGAGCAAAACCGAACTGCGGCGATAAAGTACAAAAATTACGTGTTTATTGCACCCTCAAGTTAGAACAAATTTACATATCTACATGACCACATCTAACATATTCATGCACATTACTATGACTGATTTCTTATCACAGAGTTAGCAATGAAGAAGTAACGCAACCAACCAGTATAGGGACAACCTACTGTCCACGTACTCAACAAGCGGTCAGAAATTAACTGGATACGACAGAAGAAATGTGAACCCTTCACAACCTTGTAAACATATCAGAGCAAACACCAGATCATCAAACCGTAACTCTAATTAAAATAGACCAAATAACACTGTTTGTCGAGCACCACAACAAGCAGTTGTAATTTAGAAAAAGAAAGCAACATTTCCCGTAAAAAATTTGAACACAGAAGTAATGAAACAGTTCCCTGCACAATGTTTCTGTTGAGCGCTTTTCATCCTATATAATGATCGATTGAACTTTGTTGTACAAATCAACTGACTGCAGTATGCACTTGATGAGATGAAGCGAAATGTGCTTGGGCGATACACCATGCAAAGGCGGTTTCTGGTTACTGTGCTCGACGTCATCGTTGAATTTTTTTAAAATCGATATATGATTTTTGTCATACAACTGTGATCCGCCGGAAACTCCAATAACGATGTCGTCATATCCGATCACAAAGTGATAATTTCAACAAACAACGGCACAGCAAGCACTCCCAGGAATCATTTACTATGTTGAAAGGATGATTACATTGAAACTAAAAAAACCCAGCGATGCTTGTGGTGCATCAAATGTCCTATTTACTGGACTCATCAGTTGGGAACTATTGCAATCATCAACGACAGATCTGATGCTGGATGGACCGGCGTGAACTGGAAAAGGACAAGGGGTTTGGGTTGTTCAGAATTCTCATCGATGCATGGTTGGGGATAGTTCGGTGTGCGCTTCGCATAGCTGGCGTTGATGATCTGTCGATGTGGGAATGGAATCGAAATACGATGACCTACACTATAATGTTGAACATTTCATTCTACAATTCTTTGAGCCGATAATGTCTGGATCGCTATTTGGCGAGAATATAGCAGGTTAATTTGCACACCCCACCCTTTAGGATCATGGCTGTTTCTCATAATCTCACGGTTTTGAAACACCCATTTTACACTCAAAATGCTAGTGCAACGGACAAACTCATAGAATTACCGTGAACACTACTGAGACCTTCAAGTTGATTGTCGACTCGACTGATGTTCTGGATGGAAGTTGTAACAGCAAGGGCATCGCTGTTTGTGCACGGCCCGTCGGATGCTGCTTCCTGTAGTGTTTATTAACTCTAGACAAAAATCGATGGTATAACTTTTAATATTTCTGTGTAAGCGAGTATCAGACATAAACGTCCCTTTCGTTGCATCAAAGTGAGTTTTTTCGTCTTCTGTCAACCGACGATGGTGTGTTGCTATCGGGGAATTTCATTAATTCAATTCGTTGTCTGTTATGGTACATTCATACTAGAATTTTTCTTCCTGTGTACGTTTAGCTAACTACTACTTTTGATTATCAACTTCCAACTTTTGTGATTTTTGCTTATTCCCTTTACTTTGTGTTTTAATCGTCTTGACGTTTTGGAAATCACATGCGACTGCGTGCGGCCTTTTTGCGCTATCTTTAAACGTTTGATTGACAGGTGTTCTTATTTCTTTTGCTTACCGTTTTTTATTCGGTGAACAATTTCATCTGTTTGTCCGAATGAAATACTTCTGTACTTGATGCAATGAAGTTTTGCTATGTGATATAATTAGCAGTTTGCCGATCAACAAATCCTTTGTCTTATCGAGTGCGCTTGAAAACGCGCAATGAAGTACATAAACACGTTAATATCATACAATTTGGGTTGTTCGATTTTTACTGTGAACACAATTTGTTCACTTTAAATCCTCGGCCTAATCTAAATGATTACCTTAAGTGGTCACAAGTAGCGTTACGAGAATGGATACAACCTAATCTTGTGTTTTTTACTTTTAAATAAACGCAATAAGAGCAATGGTACTAATAAAGCTAACGAGGCAACTGTAATGTCTACGAAAGCGCGGCTTGCAGCCAGGTTGTTGATTGATTATTTTTGTTCTCATTATCAAGACTCAACCAGTAAATTTGCGCTAAGTGATGCATGCAAGAGATTATGTAAATTGAGCAGTATTGCCAAATCTCTTAATTTGTGTCAAAAATCTAATCGACAACGTTAACAGAAACAGTTTTCGTTTGTTGTAGTCTTTTGTCTACAGTTACTCAAACCATAATCAAATTATGTGAACCGCGCAGAAACATAAACTAATATCGCCATGCTCATCTTTTGGACGTGTCTAATACTTCACCGACCAACAGAAAGCTTGCCACAAATAATCCACTCATATTCTAGGCCACTGTTAAGCCTATTACAGCGTGATCTTACTTTGTTGAAAGGACACTAGAATCTATCAATCTAAAAGCGGATGGACTGTGTTTTTACACAAGAATGGCGTAGTCTGGATCAATTTTATTTTGATAAACTTGTCCAGGATATGATATTTTACAGAGGATCCGAAGTGGGACAAAACAATACATGCAAGGTCGTCTTGAGGTTTGGTCATAGCTGTGTTTGAAGGTCTTTCAAGGCTAATTCTCAAAATTAGAATGATGGTTCGCTAATATATTTTAACTTTGGGCAGTTTGACTATCACATGTATTTTGAAGTTGGTCAAAAATGATCGACTCCTAGAATTGCGACTGTTATAATGTTTGTTTTAGAATTAACGTGGAATTGTAAGTGTTTGTATTGCGTATTCATCCCGGTTAAATTGCCGAATTAGCACTTCACAAAAAGTAGTATCGATAACTTTTTCGCTCTTGATAGGGTGAAACGAAGTAGAGCCAAGGTGAGCAGTGAAAAGTGGTGTCTTTTATTCCATCGCCATCATGCATCAAGCGTAACTGTGAAATGGGTCAACGTTAGTCAGTCGGATTATGGAGGAGATTTTAGACAAACCATCGACCCATTCGTTCTTGATGTGGCTTGCCACGTTACACAGTGAGGTGTAAGAACAGTTAACAGGTTGATCTCACTGATGTTGATATCCAAGAGAGATCATTGATTGTGAACTAGTTAGCTGAATTCCAAGTTCGAAGATTAGGCATCCCGTCCTACAACGACAGTGAATTACTAGTTAGCTATATATAACTGAATTTGTGACAGCTCTTCGTTACTGTACTTATTAAAAGCTTGGACGACTGATGATCACAATTCTCAGCTGGTAACCTTCGTTTCCAACTGAAGCGTTTGTTATGGCATTCTTTTCATGGAAATTCAAACTACAGTAGTAAGCAGAAATGCATGGGACGCTCACAGTACAATTATTCCAGTTAAGTCGGAAGATTTGTACGTCTAAATCGATGATCTCTCAGAATTCCTCACTGTACTGCTAAATTTCCATATCCCCTTTTCCTTGTTCATCAGCCATAACGGCCCCATGGAATTTCCGTGATTCTGATGAATGAACGACAGTCACACGAGATTGATGGTAATTGGACGAATGAAAGTTATTTCGAGAATGGCACACAAACCAGCAGTACCAAACAGTTTACAAAAAATAACAGACGCGCACCTAGCCTGGAATGGGCGCGCTGCATTGAGATTACATTCTGGACCAATGTTTAAAACTTTATCCGAAGGTGCAATCCTACTGTTAAACTGAGCAATATGAATATTTAGTCGAATTATGTGTCAAGCGTTTTCCGGAAGGACTAACTGTTAACTTATGTTCTGTGCATCAATGACGTAAGAGAGTTGAAGGTTTCGATTGTCTACAGAGCACCCTGACTCGGAAATGCAGATCAGAATGTTGAACATAGCTGTGCAGTAAGTTATTCTAGCAGATATGGTGTCTCCATTCAAGTGGCCCAATTCAACCAAGCACTATATAGAAAAACTTGTGGTTGAAAGATTACTTGCGTTATGGGGACCGGATGCGCCTCGCACACCCAAACATGCGTGTTCTGTTGAATGTGCTGATGAAGGGAAGCAATACTGATAGTTTCCAATCAGTCAAACAAGCCGGGTTTTCGTGTACTTGAGAAGTTAATTGTGATTCAAGACAACATTCCATTAACAGCTGTTTTTTTAGTTACGAAGTAAAGTGAGGCCAAATTAATTCTAGTGGCTAAACGTAAAGCCTCTGTAGTACATAATTCACGAAAATTCTATTAGTTCCATCAGTGATTTGAGCATACGTAACGCCAAACTCAATTTAATAAACTGACATAAAACCAAAATGTTTACAAGCTCACAACTCATCTGCTTAAATACGAATCATTCAAACAAGAATCTCCACAATTTATCTTAACATTGTGAACGCAGAGAATACGCTCGTTACTAGCATTCCATCTTCAGATGTAACTTGCTAATTACATTCACGTCGCCCCCATTAGAAGCCCCTTTGAACGTTTTGTTCAAAAACCATGTTAATTAAACCTGTTATTGGTGTTTGTCCTATGTGTTGTAACTGAACACTAACGTATTTATTTTCCTTCTTACGATGCTCATAGTGAGATTCTTTGTAACGATTTACTCAATTGGAAATTTTGCCTAGCAAATAAGAATAAATGCAGAAAGTTTTCCTTACAATCATTGAAAAATAAGTCAGTGAACACACCTGCCACCTGAAACGATCAGTTGTTGACCACACAGCCAGCATTTGTGCTTCTATGAATGCTATTTTCAGGCTCGATGTCATGATCCACCACCTGCTCTAAGCTAACATCGATATGTCAACAATACATTTGTGTGTATAGTCGTCCTTTTTAGAACCATGCAAATCTTCAGAAAATTACATAACAAGTTACATTTTCAAAATCGTAGATTACTAGATATGCCTATGCGGAGCAATCGGTGGATTTCCTCGCTGATTCCCCAATTATATCAAGCAACCACACAATAATGGATTTTCTAATGCGACGCAATTAGAGCGGTAAATTGTTTGATCAATTGAATTGGGCGTGACGCGACGACGTTTTTTGCAATTATCAGTCAGATGATTCGTGAGTTGATTGTATGCAATCTTTCTGCTGTGCTGAGTTCCGTGAGCTTTTCCAGAAATGAGGCATCCGCCGATATACAGCTCAACGAGTTAAGTGGATTCAGCTATGTTGATAGTTAGAAATGGTTTTCAGTTGAATGCCGAAATTACAAACCAATATATGGAAATGTTACGTTTGGAAAATTGTTAGAATAGACTCTCCGTAATGACAACAGTTGCATCATATATGATAATCCCTATACTGTGAGTAGCAAATATAGCACACCCAGCTTAACCGAAAGATGCATTACGATGGTTTGTAAGTTAAAAATAAATTAGCGTACGTGTGGTTGGTTTACATGACCTTAACGTTCGCAAAATTTCCGTCCGTTTAAACAATTTGCTTAATGGTTATTGAGATAGGAAAAGTAGGTTTGAACTATAGAACTTAAATCTAAAGAACGGTTACTACTGTGAATTATCATTACTCAGTGTATGGTCAGCAACCAGTTGTATCGACAAGTTGACATGTTAATTGTGGAATTCGCCGTGATGCGCTACTTACAGTTATTTTCAAGAGTAGACTGATAACATTCTAACACCAGCTTGCATTTCAGTTCATTCGTATGATGCACCGACTAACTGACGACAATGATGTCGTTATGAAACCAGGTAGTGGACTGTTAAATGTTCTGGTGATTACTAGTGTAATACACGAAACAAGTGCATTAGTGTCGAACGGAGGTTTAGATAACGCGTTCCGCTTTATCGGCATATCAGGTAAAATGATACGCTCATGCCTAGTGGAAAGTCAATAATGCAGTGGTCAACGTGATTGCTTCATGAAAGAGTGGTCAAATTTTTCATCCCGAGCGTGGAAATACTATGTATCACTGACAAACGTTTAAAGGGAGCAAAATTCAAGTCTAACACCTCAATTCGAAAAAGAATGGCTAGAATATCTAACTGAATGTAAAGGCCGTGATCACCTGTGGGTAGTGCTCACCCTGAAATTAATCGGATCCCCAAATGTTCGTCAGAGGTTTACTTTTTAATGAGGTTGGGCTGAGGCGGTTTCTTGATTAGAGAACGTGCAATCAACCAGAACTCACTGGGATGCTGTCGCAAGCGGAGTTGTGGTCAATCGGCACCAGCGACGTTCAGCTGCTTCGCTGATTTTGTTAGTGAGAGGTGGTACTAAAAACAGTTTGTTTGGATTCGCGTAAGATTTGACAACAGAAATGCCTGAGTTAGATGTGGGTAGAATACTAAGGAATCAGCTAATCAACAGGCGAATTGATTACTACCCAATAGCCATCGTCAGTGCAACCGCTTAGTCAATAAAAGGAGCGGTGTTTTTATGAAACAGATATTACTTCTAATCACGTTGTTCACACGTTTTCGACATGGTGATCAACTCTACAATGAGATTTACTAGCAGCTTTAGCGGTATCTTGTGACGATCAGGATATCACAAAAAAACAGCTTTGTAATACAGCAGAAAATACGATTCCACTCAAAGTCGGACGACAACGGTGAATGTAGTCTGCCCAGTATGCAACTTTGATTACAAAAAAGATTGATGAAACATCTCTCAAAAGGTATTATCCAAAACAATTCATCGCTTCTGACAAAGCCATCAGGTTCCCCTTATATGGTAATCTATGCTGTAGAAAAGAAACTAATGTATATACGGTCTCCTTGCAGTTAAGTTTGCCGCGATTAAGTATGCTATTTTCGTCGCTATATCCGGTCCAGTCGATATTCACGTTTTACCATGAATTCCATTCTAAATTAACCAATATACTCAACTATTTATGAGAGAAACAAGTTCGATGATCACCAATGTCCGGTGGATTCCAATGGTGATCTGATTGATAAATCCTGTCAAGACAGTTGATCACCTGCATTCTTTGGTGATTTCCATAAAAAAAAGAGAGCTGGGAAGGTAACTGAGTTTACGTGTGAACCATTTTGTGCTCACTCAAAAGCTTCGCTTCTCACCTGGTAGAGCGCATATTGCGTTTGGACATTTAGGTTCTGTCGTTACTTGGGATCCAGACGAGATGCAGATTTTGAAAACTGGGTCTGTTTCAAATTATACGACTTCTGTCCAGACTACTGTGCTGTTGCAGAAGTTAATCTTTGCATCGTTCACTCGTTTAGACATACCATTCTAATATCTACCGTAAGGAGCCAGCAGTATACTTGAGACAAACTATCAGCCCACTATCTGTCAATGATTCTGTATTCCAGTCTATGCGGCCATGGTAAGGTTCAGTGTATCAGTCACCCGACTAAACGGTTGCCGAAAGGATGTTGGAAAACTACTTAGCTTGGATTGAATAAAATAATCAAAAGTCAACTACGGGCTATTGTTCCAACGTCAAATCGCGCGTTGATAGCACAGAAACATTTCGAAACTTCCACAAAGCTCAATTCATTTAAACCAAGACACTCCACCAGTCATTATGGTATTCGTCCAGCTAACCACAATCAGATCATGCGTCGTGAACATACGGTAGCATGAGAAATTTGCCCAGTATTTGTAGATTCCTTGATCACCTGTCAGGCGTAGCCACTGAAACCTCACTCAGTCGCGTGACTGGAAACGGAGTCAGTTTCTGACCCATCTGTCTCCCAATACGTCGACTCAGATTTTGCCTCAGAATGTGACAGGTTAACTAACATTGAATAGATTTCGCATGTTCGCTTCCGACTTGTTTTGGTGAGAGGAGATATAGAAAACACTGATGAATGATGTCTTTAATACTCAGGATCGTTCGAGTACGTCATCGATCACGCGTCATATACGAGGGACCATTTGTAGGCCACTGGTTAATGTTAGAAAAAACCTTCTAGATTTGCTCCTGATCAGAGAGGAAAAGAGTTACCATGACGTCGTATAATTATACGGCATACTCAAAAGGTAAGATTGGGACTTAGTACAAAGACGATTTTAATAAGTTAACACCACTGGAAATCCTACCAAAAATGGGTTACTTGATCTCTGATAAGGCCAAGACAAAACCAATCAATTGCTGAAACGGATCAACAGTTTGGCACATATTTCAATTCTGTAAGACCCATGGGAGTAATTAACACTCTATTCGATGATGTGTGGCAGTCAAACGGGACAACAGAGATATGCACCAGATGCAGTTAATATGCGGTGTGTGAATGTGAAGCATCCGAATAAACTATGTTTTTGAGTTTTGATAAAAGTATTAAAATAATTTTGAGATGAATGATGTTAATTCTAGATAGAAAGGTTTCAGAACTCTATGACAATTTTCATTCCCTTACAAGAGAGCCTGTAAAAGCAATAGACATGCGGTACAACCAGTATGGATTAATGCATACACTTGAAATTTACAACAGATTTCGGTCATGAATGGAGTGATTTCGGTTGTTATACATAAATTATCAGTCTCCTAACATCATTAAGTAGGGAGAGATTGTTTTATTCATACTGAGTCAGAAACACATGAAAACCGCACATTCGTAATTGAGCAACTTTCGTGCGAAGAACGGAAGAGTTGGCAACATAATCTGTTAACTAACAAACTTTAAATCAATGAAATCGGTACATTCGAAGTTGAAATTTAGAAGGAATCGTCAGCAGATAGACCTGAAAAACGACTGTATGCAATATTGTATAAATTAAAGAAATCACAGGAATAATTCATAAGACACTTCCTTGTTAAAAAACATGTCGGAGATGTGTAGTACAGAGTATAACAACCTGTAAACCTGCGCATTATAGACGCAACGATGACGAGCTCAACAAATCTTGCATATGAATTGTGTTTCGCCTTTCTTCACCGTAATTGATGACTTTGTTTTACTTTAGCAATTCAGTAGGTATGTGAATGGCTTGTTGTCCACTTGTTCACCTTTCTGGAACACAGCTGTACTAGACTAGCTTTGAGATCATTGACTAATTAATACAGCCACAGTTGGCACGGAAATAACATTTTTAAAAGTTCACGTGACAACTCGGTAACACTACCGAGGGCCAAACCTGACGACTCAATCTCAGTCGTTCGTCTGCCCCACATCTCGTCAGCAGGACTGCAACTTAGCCGCCTCATTTACGCATGCATCCTGAAAACGACCGTCATGATATAGCGCGGGATCCGACACAAGCGGTTTAAGCTCCGCACACAATCTCAGCTTCACTTGCCCAATTGTCAACGCTGAGGTTTCTTTCAACAGTGCGGTTAGCAGTGCCGCATGCACGCACCCATACGCATGCCAGCTTCCGCCGAATGGCCATCGGGCGCGGTAAGTGCCACGCCTGTGATGTCCACTCCGTCAAGTGGGTAGGCCCAAACACACTGTAATTTACCCGTAGCCAATGATGCATCGGTTACAGGGAAATAAGATGCAACCACCTAGAAAATCCAGTCACTTTTCATCATCACGTCTCAACGACTCAAACCTCGTCTATCTTCATTACAGACATACCATCAATCAATGATTGCTTTGTCATTTAGTTGGGGCTTAGGTACAAATTTGGTGACGTTCGCCGTAGACAGTGTGCGTGGGAATTCTTTCGGAGCCGAGTATGTGGTTTGCTCGATATTAAACTGCTTTAGTTTGATAAATAACAAATGATTATACGTAAATTTGATTATATATGTATTTACGTACCGTTTACTGTTATACCTCAGTGGAAGACAGTTTTTCTGCCCACTCCCTTTTATGAATTTTTGTTGTAGGCAGTGGATTAGTTAAAAAGCTTCTCTGAGTTACCTGCATATCGAGAATTTTCACACTTTGGTAAGTTGAAAGGCTGCCTGGATAAGTAAATGGGGGATTTCAATCTGGTTTGTTTCAAGTTGAAAATCAAGCAATGAACGCTTGAAGTATGCTAGGGTGATTATGCATGATATTTATGTGATAGATGATGGTCCGGTGCATGGGGTAAAAACGGCGCAGGAGAGAAAGCCGTTGTTTGTGGCATGTTTAGTAAGTACACTTCACTTATATCCATTCATTCAGAATTGATGACCCATGGTGCCGATCACGATTTTACATTTATAAAAGGAAAACATGCCTAGTTGTTAGCTCTACTAATTTAGAATACAATCACCAGATAAGTGCGTCTTGTTAGACATCCTACAAATCGTCGATTCGTTGTTAACGAAACAAGCGATTCGAGACATTCATTCAACTATACTAACCCAACTGCTTATTTAAAAGGCGTGCTCTCTGGAGAAACTTTATATTCATAGGAGTTTACTTTAGTCAGTGTAAACAGCACAAATTTATACATCACGTTGTGAACGTTTGCTCAAATTCAAAACATATTCGTATGAACTTCTAATTACTTGCCTTCAGTGTTACTGAATGTGTTCAATATCAAGGAAAGTGTTGCGATCATATAATCTTACCAAGGATTATCTACCTTAGGTACCTTCGTGATGTTCATGGATAGTTAGATAGAGAAGCCAACAGAAGTATTAGTTTGTATTTATACTAAGCAGGTTCATTAGTAATTTGTTACTAACTCCACTTATCAACCGAATTATGCATTCCAACTATCGCACAGCTATTAGTGGCTAACAAACAAGCAGCTTTTTTCGTCAACGCCGTTGTTTGTCTTTTCAAAACATGAAAATAAACCTATTTGTCAGTGCGAAAATTACGGTTTGCCCTGCTTTTTTAGACTATTTATAAATGCAGTTCTAGGTATTTTAGATGTCCACAAACAGCCGTCAATTAGCCTGAACATCTGCCAAGTGCAGATGGATTCGGTCACCTCACAGATCGGAGACATCACAACTTCCAAAAGAAACTGGACTTTCCAACAAAACCGTAAAGCAACTAAGATGGGAATATGAGTTAAACCACAACGACATAGCTGCATATTGCATCAAAATGATCGTGTCCCACAACACTCCCGACGCAGCCCAGCACGTACACCTATGTATTCTTGTCAGCAGTTTTGTTAACTCGGATACTGTCTTATATTTTCATGTTCCCTATGGTTTGTGCTCTTCGTTCGTTTCTGTGATTCTGGCTAGCCAGTTTACAAGTATCAACCCCCAACAACTGTTGTAATTAGCCACTGTTTGACCGTAGTAATTTTTCAACAGTTCCATAGCTCCAATTTTAAAATAATGTTCGGCATTGCCCAACAAACGAAACCTTGAAAACGTTCGTACTATGGAAACTTTCAAGACTGATGGCTCCTCACTGCTGCTAAGTTATTCCTCATGGTGAGTTGACGCTGTTCTGAAACTTGCGGTCACTAACTCGTCGTTACGCCCTGATCAACGTCTTCGGAGGTCACAGGGAATTCACAGATTTGAGGCAGTTATGAAAGCCTACCTACATCTAACTTTGTGCTGGATGAACTATTTCAGTCCTTTCGGGTTAGCAATTACTGCCTATCAGGCAAGCAATGGTCGCGTGGCGACATAATAGATAACACCTGGCTTACATCACTAGCGAGAGGTCAAGCATATCTCCTCTCTGCTCCGATGATTTTGGCGATCACTTCATTCGAAATGTCAGTCCGGTGTCTCTACTATGTGTATCAGTTCTACCACGCAGGAACAACATGGTGAGTTGTTAAACACGCGGGTATTCCGTACACGTCAAAAGTTCATTCTAATTTGTAACTCCAGTGAGTTACCTCTGGAGCAGCTACTTTTGCTAGTTACACTTGTCTTTCTAACGGGATTTTTAGGTTGATGAAAAATTCTGTACAGTAAAACCAAATAATCTATCGTACATCAGCGACACATTCAGGAGGTTTTCAACATGAGCAGACAATCTGGATGCGACAGGAAACAACGTCGAAACACACAGTGATGTTCACTGTTGTATTGTTTCCTTAAGTGTGACGCTACCAGGGAAATAACGGGGGCAGTCTTGAACATCTGACCTAAGTATGGTGCGCGTTAGAAGATTGAACATAACAGCAACGTAGTCTGAATGAGACCGGTGAAGTAATCTGGCGAGTAGCCGAAGCACCCTGTTGGCTTTCCTGGCTGTTGACACACTGTTGGACGGCAGGTTCGGATCAATCGTCAGCTAATTGCTTTGGCCAGCATTTCGCTTCCCGGCATGTACTGTATGCTGCCCAAATAACAGAATTGCAGTGGTTTATATTTAGCTTCGTAAAATTCGGAAACACTTATCTGAGGTTCAGTGGTGTAATGGGAACATCATGCGGCATTTAACACTTCAACTCACATTGCTCCATATTTGTGTGTTTGTCAATTCAAAATCATGTAATCAGACAGGTGAACGCGGTTGGTCGAGAGAAATGTACGCTTGTGTGTCACACAAGAGATGAATTAGCATAAATGAAATCGAAAAAGAGGATGGTTGGCAATGATGAATCAGCGATAAAGAAGGGTATACCAGGTGCCAAGCTTGCAGATGAAAAAGAGGACACACAGAAAAAAGGGAATAATTGGGTTACGTTGAAACGAGGTTTTTCTGTGAAAGTCAGTGGTTCCTTCACAATGTGCCAGGTTGCAAAGTCCGTATTAAATAGCCAATTTACAGATATGTTGAGGTAAACCCAACTGCTGGTCATCGCAGATGTCACGAGGCAATGAAAGAACTTTATGGGCAAATCTACCATCTTGTTTTGTTTATGCTAGATGCCACGCAGATCCGTGATTGCAATCTTTCGAAAACTGTTGGCCCTTTATCATGGAAACTTATTCGAAAATTGAACTGATCAGTAAAATAGGGCCACGTTTTCTGCGTGACCAACGTTAATTAAGTGACAAAACTGAGACGAACCGAAAGGCCTTTAAAATTGCAATTAACTAGAATGTGTTTGAATCCAATTGCCAATTATTGATTACAGAACAACTTGTAAGCAACAGGTAATTATGTATATCACACTTACAGCAGGGTTGATGTAAGTACCGGATTTTGAAAGACTCAGATTATTTACTTCGCGCTGTTGCTGACTGATACGTGATCCAGTCACGAATTCAAGACATTAGAAAATACTCAGGGACAGTCCATTCTTCTATAGTCGGTAGGACGGACACGAACTTGGTGAACTGATTGTTTGAAATCCGACGTCATCGATTTCTAAGTATATCATGATAACGGTTCACTAAGTCGACTCATTAAACTCATTCAAGGTACTGTTGCATAGTCGAAACACAAAATTACTAGCTTTTTACACAGTGATACTCATTCGAACTTACCAGCCGGCGTTATGTGAACAAAATCGATTGAGTCAAACTATCGGGTTGCCGTGGTCTTGATTGCGTAATACTTGGTGGGCTTGCAAGCGTGTCCAGTCCCTGTTTGTCCTTGTATGTATGGTGTGTGTAACTGGCATGTTCTACGTTTGCGACTGATAAGAGTAAACGTAAAACAATGTCTTCTTTCTGTCCTGGTGTAATGGTTAAAGGGAAATCAATGTTCCAAGCTTCTACGTCGTCCACATGGATCGATATCAGAGAAACCTATTAGGAAATCTGTGACTGCAATGGAGAGGTTGGCCAGAACTTGCAATTTCTTCAAGTGTACGAAGGACAGTTTCTTATATAACCGAATAGTTTTTGGCATTCACTACGCCGCAGTGACTAAGAGACTGATGAAAGCAAAACAATTAACGCTCACGCATTGTTTATATTTATAACAGCAAAGCAGTTGTGGAGCAGAGAATGGAAGTCCTTGACAGTGGAAATGTAATGGAGATCAACGAGACTGCGCGAACACGAGAGAGAATTGCAATTTATCATTTCCCCTTTGTTGCGGCGGCAATCATGAATGACAAAAAACTGAATACCTGACGTTTGGAAAAATTCGTTTGACACGTCAAAGAACCACTTTGTCAGATAGTGCGAAGCGCCATTGGTCAGACCGTTCAATGAGAAGCCAGGGGCTGGAAAGATGCTGCATGGTGTTCGATAACTACCTGGAGCTCGTCAGTATTGCGTACCGTTGTCATGAAGGGGAGCAGAACTCCTACCATGCTTTTATGTGATGGTCATGTTTACCATTGCACAGGGTCTAGAATCCAACAGTTAAATGAATTCTGCCATTCCAACTTGCAAAATAGTTTTAATCGTGAGAACCTCGAGTGGTGTTAACAAACAAATTTTGTGTCCCTCCTCGAGTCGATCGGGAAATCCCCGCACTGTTGACAAGAGACTATGGCTGGGCATTTGTGCATAAATTAATTCGGTAGTGTTTAATGTGAGATTGTTGGTATAGCGTTTAACATGATTACCCCACGAATGCATTGCCGGGAGCCTCTTCCAGTCAGGTTAATGGTACATACCAAAACTTAGCTCCAACAAGAGTTAAACTCGAGTCTGGTGCTCCCTTAAGGATGAGGTCGGAGAGAAATTATATGGGACTATGACAGATAGAACCAGGTGCGACTGAATCTCTGATTATTTTATGCAGTCCCTTATTACGCACCATTAATGAATCCAAAGATTTATCACACATTCTAGGAATGGAGTTGATTTTCCATCACGTATATTGTGCCGTCGGATAAAAAGTCGAGATAACCTTCCAGCGACGTTTGTTTTAACTCTGGTTGAATAACCGACATTCGTTTTGACTGATGAGCGCAAAGGTTATTTAAAAATGAAACTTGTTTGATCCAATTCCTTTTTCACTTCAGTTCACATCAATTTCTACGGGAAGTGATGCGGTCGTTGACCATAAATGCTCAAATTATTGCTACGGAGAGCCAATTAAACCTACTGCCTCGATTGCCACATTTTTTATTCACAAATGAGCTTACTCCCACACAAGTGGCTGTTATAAATGGAAGTAAGTTGTAAAGTACATTGCAAATCCACAACTCACATCGTGCACGCTAAAGTGTACTCTTTATCCCATC
Organism: Paragonimus heterotremus; assembly: GCA_013368495.1. Classification (NCBI taxonomy): domain Eukaryota; kingdom Metazoa; phylum Platyhelminthes; class Trematoda; order Plagiorchiida; family Troglotrematidae; genus Paragonimus; species Paragonimus heterotremus. The sequence goes on from LUCH01001004.1 coordinate 79,492, forward strand.
ACTCCAATATTGCACTGAGGTGATCAGCACTCTCCTGGAGCAAAAATCAACGAGACTGCTGTCCTAAGTTTATATTACAATACATCCATTCATTTATCTTTCACAAAATTCCCTCAAACTGGTTGACGACTTTCCAACACTTCATTATTTGAAATATTAAACTGAAAGGAAGGGTAATGGAAATAAGTTGAGTACGGTAATGCAATACATACGGGTTGACGCGTGGATGCTCTAACTCAATCTGCGTGGAAAGATTTAGAAAGTTCAGTTTGGACTGCTGTGGTGAAATCTTATGTAAGGGTATGGTATTTCTTCTAAGATAATATTTCAAATGTTGTGACTCATCTAATTAAATTTTAGCCTAAATGCATTACTATTTCTGACATGTTTTACAAATTGTCCATTGCAAGTCTTTACTTCAGTGTCAAACGAAAACGTCTGAGTTGTTTATCACAGTTAGCTGAAACAAGTGAATTGCTCAATGCGTTTTCTGCTCCTTAAGCAACTGACTGAGAACCGAATGGGTTACTTCAAGTGTACTATCGTAAAACTACTCCTTCCCCTGACCTTTTGATTTGAATGATCCTTCGGAAGCTCTTCCAACGTGAATTTCAATCAACTTACACACAGCCTCAAACATCGACTTCACGTTGTCGTTTGTTTCAATGAATTCGTGCCTAGGAGAGTACACGAATTGGGCATTTTCAGACGTCAGATTATTAGGTGTACACTAATGCAAAGTAAACTTGAGTAGCACTTTTTGTCATTGTGTAAAATAGTTGATGAAAGAATTAGTTTGACGCAGACAGAAGATAAAATTCAGCGGATGCATTACAACAATAAAATGAGAGAGGAAGCTCTTTTATTACTTTCACATTGGGCAAATGTTTAATCTCAATTTATGGTTGACACGGATTTTATCCCTTTTACGAAAACGGTTTTTAGTTGGGACGAAATGGATTCACAAGTGAATAAATACAACATCCGCAATGATCATAACTACACACGCTATTGATCCCGGTTTATTCTCATATGTTCTATTGGTATAAGTCGACAGTCCTTAAAACCTGTCAGGCCCCAGCAATGAAACATATTAAGTGAAGTAACGCTAAACTTGATATCTGTTTCTTCATACCAACCGACAAAGTTACCAGTTGTTCACCGTAGCGTTTAGATCAGCCCCACTCAAGTGGTTGAAACAAGGCGCTATGTTGTCTTCGAAAGGTGAGTGTGTGTAAAACGCGTTTTATCAGCCTTGACCGATTTAGGGGAACTCTCGTCTATGAAGGAAACCTATCTGATCCTAACGTGTCACCATAGGTTATAGTATCAGTCGTGGTGCCATTTCCACAAGTAAACAATCTTCCGCATGCAACAGTAATGTGAACAACATTGACTGCGCAACAGCAACCTATCCTATGTTCTAACCACCCAGAAGTTATTTAGCTGATAACTGTCAAACAGTTGATCCCGTTACTATGCAATCACCAAGAAAACGTGATATGCCTAATGCATTATTAATTAATAACTTGTAATTGATTATCCAACCAAATGCTATCTGCAAAGTCGTTCTTGACTTAAAATAAGCTAGACTGTATACTCAGCTCAAGACCTTTTATTTTGTGAGCTCGCTGAGTGTAATTCGCCAGTAAATGAAATAGTACATCATTTCTCCGCCTTAACGTTTGTTTCTTGGTTTTGGGTTCAAGTGTTATTACTATTTTATAGATGAATAATGGAGTGACTAACAGGGCTGACGGCAGTGAATCTCATCCGATAGTTTCAGGGGAAATCATTCATTGATCTGAAGTGTGCGTGCATGCGATAAATTTATGCGGCAGCTGGGTTTTAGTACAACGTGCTGTTGAATGTAGAGCATACTGCTTCACATAATATAACAAACTTATGTAACGGACATATTTAGATGACGTAGCCCATCATCTCAATGAATGTAATTTTGACTTACAAAAGTGTCACTAATAGGTTGCTCATGTTGGTTGTAACATTTTTTAGGGAAATGTAATATACACTACATCTGAGGATATGATTCAGTAAAAACCGGTCATACGAAAAAACCAGAAGTATATGTCATAAGATGCTGACGTTTCGCGTCTTGTTATTGTTGTTGATGTAAAGCATCTAATTCTGTATAACATGCAAGTACCTACAACAGACAACGTCACTCTTCAGACTCTGCACTAAATGAATGGGTATCAGTTACAAGGAAGACCAACCACCCGAGTCAACAATCAGTGCGCATACATAATCGAGCTGTGATAATTGTTATGAAGGTTTCAGTAGTGTCAGCTAATTGCAGGCTGGTTTGGCTCACTCGCATCCCGCCACTTTTAGCTCGGTGTGGACCAGTATACCCAAAAGCACATGCTTTCGAACCTCTTAGTCTCTCATGCAATTCACTAGTTCATACGCCGTTGTAGTGGTCTTTGTATTGAATGAATAGATCGGAACTGATAACAGCGAAGGACTGAACCTGTGACAAATTGAGTGGTGCGCCCAACGATGAAACAGTCAACGAAAACTGAACGTGAGAGCAAAAAAGAGCTACCATTTACTGCAAGGAAAATAATGGAAACAAGTCATACTGTTGATTCGGTCGTTGTGCAATTCAAATTCAAAGCCATTCACTCTCTCTGGAACAATGTTAATCAGTATTCACTGTCCTACCCTAAGGGAGCATGAGTCATAAAGTTTGATGACTAAAGCGGTCTCCTTAACATTGAACCGATAACAATTGGTCTTCTGTAGGGTCCAGAGGTTAGCCGCTCATGTTGTTGCTACCCCCATGTTTTATGAAATCTAACATCTCGTTTCCATAAGTGATGAATAGATGGACTTGTGTCATCTCGTGCCGTGTCTCATTTTGTCATCGGTGAGGTAGACCAGTTCTTCAACTCGATGACAACATGGAGGCTGGGAACTGTCAACTATCAGTTTCGAAAGCCTTACCTCATGGAAGCGGAATATTAAGATGCCGTTTTGATCAGATGAACTAAGAACTGCCATGACTGCTAGCATGATCTAAGTTGTGTTCACGACATCAACATGAAACAAAAACTGAAAACATTTAAAAAATTTCGCCACCGGAAATCTACTAAACTCCGAGTTTTTGGTGGAGATATCTAAATTTAGTTTATTTACGCAATTTTTGTATTAATTTCCCCATATGCAGTTATAAGGTATTACGCAAGGTATATTTTAAGCGAAAGCATTTAGTATGTGTTACTGAGGAATATAAGCTATGTTTTAAAATTGTGATAATTCCCACACCACTTTCTCATTAACTGCAGGTAAGTACGTTCGATAGCCGGACAGATTACCTATGTGCGACCGAAATTTGTTGAGGGCAATGGACACGAAATGCTACAACTTAATGTACTGAGATAATAGGCCACATTAGGTGCGATGCAAACAGGATTAATTGTGTAATCAGCCGTCTTGCTATAGACAAATCAAAATTTCGTCGTCGTAAAAATGTTTGACTATGACGTTTGATAATTTGTGTTATTCTATTTTCTTGTATAAATGTTTAGCATTCCCTGTGAAACTGATCAAGCGGTGAGCCTAATTTCCATCTATTGGTATCACTCAAATCAGGGTAAATTTAGTCCTTCTCAGCCGTCAAGATAAGAAGTCTTGCAATATCAGTTTGACAACAAATGTGTTGGCGTGTGCAACATCCACACGAAACATTTTTGTGACTTGAGTTTTCTTATGCGTGACAGGTGAACAAACAAACTCGATGATGCTGAACCAACGATGTTTACAGTGGATATCCACTCAAGTCTACCAGCCATCAAACATTTCCTGACTGCCTGGTTTTGTTTTGTCCAATGTGCTGGGCGATACATGAAAATAATTCAACAATTCAATCATTTTGAGTAAAGATCGAAAACTGCCCGTTTGTTGACAATTTTGCATATTCGTAAGCACATACAGCTACAACACACTCCGCACTCGACATCCAAAACGTCGTAGGTAGATATTTTCATCAGGTTTATTAGAAAACGATGCATGTGATGATAAGTCAAGGAGAAGGGTGGACAGTCCAAGTGGTTAAGTGTGCATCATTCGAAATCAGGACAGGCATGAGAGACAAGGAGATGGTGGAAAAACAATTTGTCAAAGGGTAACAGATCACACCTCACCGAAGAAATAAACGTTAGGGGCAAGAAGCGGTAGCTGTTAACTCGTATGTGTATCCACGTTAGATAATGACTATGTGAAATGCACGCTGGTCTTCTCAGATAATCTGGTTGAATTAACAACAATGCGAACCGTGATGTAAGTGAGCTAAACCACTACGACTGCCGTTATCTAGCCGATTAGTTTGTAGCCCGATGACCTCAGACAGACGGATACACAGTTCTTCAAAATTGGAACACAATTTTTGCGGGAAACTCTGTAATGCTTGGGCCTTCTTATTCATTGATGTGTACCGATTTTCGGAAAATTGTGATATTCATTCAGTTTCTTCCACTGTGTTCCTTCCTACCTTTGATCACTTGATCTGTTCTCATTTGGAATAATCGGGTACACTGATTGATCATCTGGGAACTGACGCGGTTTACTGGAGCTGCAATCTGCTAGAACATGTATATCACGTGACGAGCAGACTTCTAAAATGACGAGTTTGATACATTTCATCAGAACAGAAAGAAGACATGTCGCGATATGTTAACATTTCATTTACTCCCAACAGTCGCAAACGTAAAACATTCCAGTTA